>PISX010008112.1:0-84233 GCA_004024625.1 Mellivora capensis | reverse complement strand
TTTGCAGGATAAAATCACTTTTTTTTTTTTTTTTAAAGTAGGCTCCATGCTGGGCATGGACCCCAGCACAGGACTTGCAAGATTTGAGATCAAGACTTGAGCTGAGATCAAGAGTTGGACATTTAACCAACTGAGCCACCCAGGCGCCCCAGGATAAGATCACTTTTTTTTTTTTTTTTAAAGATTTTATTTATTTATTTGACAGACAGAGACCACAAGCAGACAGAGAGGCAGGCAGAGAGAGAGGAGGAAGCAGGCTCCTCACTGAGCAGAGAGCCCGATGTGGGGCTCGATCCCAGGACGCCGGGATCATGACCTGAGCTGAAGGCAGAGGCTTTAACCCACTAAGCCACTCAGGCACCCCAAGATCACTTTTTAAAATTAGAGCATGGGGATGGGAGCCTAAGGCTTGGAGTTTGATCAGAGGATAATTTTGCTTTATGGGCTAGTTTGAGTTTAGGACTGTTCAAGTTTGGGCAATAAGCTAAAAGATTTTTTTTAAGATTTTATTTATTTATTTGACAGAGAGAGAAATCACAAGCAGGCAGAGAGGCAGGCACAGAGAGGGGGAAAGCAGGATCCTTGCTGAGCAGAGAGCCCGATGATGCGGGGCTCGATCCCAGGACCCTGAGATGATGACCTGAGCCGAAGGCAGAGGCTTAACCCACTGAGCCACCCAGGTGCCTCAAGCTAATAGATTTTTTGAGACCTTCCAGTTCTAGGAGAAAATGGAGTATATTTTAAAGACTTGACATTAACCAGTGGATATAAACCTGTTTAAATGGGTTTAGATTTCATAGGTTTTTAAAAAGAAGGCCCAGTATTGTATTATATCTCACAATGTGATTTGTGTCCCATGATATGCTTTAGAAAATAATGTTAAAGGTAAAAAATTATTTCACTTTTTGCTTTTTTTTTTTTTTAAGGTTATTCCAGGATATGAAACACAGAAGCTCGTCCACATTATTGAAAGCACTTCCTTTGAAGCTTCAGCAAACAGCTTTTGAAAATGCATACTTGAAAGCTCTGGAAGGAATGAGAGAAGTGGTAATTTTAGCAATGCATAAGTGCTCTTATCGTATACTTCTTATAAATATGTCATCTGTGACTTTGCCAGTGTGGCCTAAGACAGTGTGCATCCCCCAGGTTACTAAAACAACTGTGTGACTTAATTGAAATTGGTTGGAATTGATCCAATAATGGCAATTTCTTTTGGATCAACTTACATGTGCTATTTTTTTGTGGGAAAAACAAAATTTACTGGATTTTTATGGGAGTACCAATGGCTTTCTTATTTTATTAAAAAAATTTTTTTTTAAATTGAAGTAGGGCTAACCTACAATGTTGTATTAGTTTCAGGTGTGTAACATAGTAATTCTGTAAATTACTGTGCCCATCTTAAGTATAGTCACCATATAGCATTATCACAGTATTATTGTGTATATTCTCTGTGCTGTGTTTTTCATTTCTGTGACTTATTTTATAGATGGAAGTTTGTACCTGTTCATCTCCAGTCTCTCTTTGACTCATCCTGCCCTCTGACAACCACCAGTTCTCTGTATTTAAGAGTCTCATTTTTTGTTTTGTTTTGCAGATTCCACATTAAGTGAAATCATATGGTGTTTGTCTTTCTTTTTACTTATTTCACTTAGCATTATACCCTCTAGATCCATCCATGTTGTAGCAGATGTCAGGATCTCTCTTTTTTTCCCCCCTAATGGCTGAGTAATACTCCATCTCTCACACACACACCCGCACACATACCCACCCACCCACCACATCTTTATCCTTTCATTTGTCAGTGGACACTTGGGTTACATCCATCACTGGGATATTGTAAATATTGCATAGGAGTGCATATATCTTTCGAATTAGTGTTTTTCTTTCTTCAGTAAGGTCCCAGTTGTGAAATTTTTGGGTCATAAGGGATTCCCATTTTCAATTTTTGGAGGAACCTCTACATTGTGTTCCACAGTAACTGCCCCGGCTTGCATGCCCACCAGCAGTGCACGAGGCTTGCCTTTCTCCCACGTCCTCCCAGCACCTATTATTTCTTGTCTTCCTCGTACCGCCATTCTGACAGCTGTCAGGTGGTGATAGCTCATTCTGATTTTGGTCTGCATTTCACTGATGATGATGTGTCTGTTGGCCATCTGTATGTTTTTGGAAAAATGTCTGTTTTAGGTCCTCTGCCCATTCTTTAATCGAATTGTTTTTGTGTGGAGTCATAGAAGTTTTTTTACAATACATATTTTGGTTGTTAACTCCTTATCAGATGTGTCATTTGCCAGTATCTTCTTTCATTCACTAGGTTGCCTCTTAGTTTTGCTAATGGTTTCCTTTGGTGTGCAGAAGCTTTTTATTTTGGTGGAGTCCCAGTGGTTTACTTTTGCTTTAGTTTTCTTTGCCTTAATAGACACATTAAGAAAAATGTTGCTAAGGTTAGTGTCCAAGAGATTACTGCCTGTGTTTTCTTTTAGGAATTTTATGATTTCAGGTCTCACATTTAGATTTTTTTTTTTTTTCAAGATTTTATTTATTAGAGAAAGCACAAGCAGGGGAAGCGGCAGAGGGAAAAGGAGAAGCAGACTCCCCAATGACAAGGGAGCCGATGCGGACTCCCTTCCAGGACCCGGCGATCATGACCTGGGCTGAAGGCAGATGGTTAGCTGACTGAGCCACCCAGGCGCCCGTCTCGTTTAGTTCTAACATCCATTTGGAGTTTATTTTTGTGTATGGTATACGAAAGTGGTCCAGCTTTATTTTTTGACAGGTAGCTGTCCAGTTTTCCCAGCACCATTTATGGAAGATATTATTTGTTTTCCATTGTATATTCTTGCTTTCTTTGTGGTAGGCTAATTGACCATGTAAGTGTGGGTTTATTTTTGGCCTCTCTTTTCTGTTCTATTGATCTGTGTCTTTCTTATATGCCAGTTCATGCTGTTTCGATTACTGTGTTGTGTATCTTGAAATCTGGGATTGTGATACCTCCAGTTTTGTTCTTTTTCAAGACTGCTTTGGCTACTTGGGTTCTTTTCTGGCCCCATACAAATTTTATAAGGTTATTTATTCTAGTTCTGTGAAAAATGCTATTGGTATTTTCATAGGAATTGCATTAAATCTGTAGATTGCTTTGAATAGAATGGCCGTTTTCAGCAATACTCTTCCGATCTGAGGCATGATACATATTTCCATTGTTTTGTGCCATCTTCAGTTTCTTTCATCAGAGTGTAGGTCTTTCTCCTCTTTGCTTAAACTTACTCCTAGGTTTTCCATTCTTTTTGGTATAATAGTGAATGGCATTGTTTTCTTAATTTCTCTTGCTGCTACTTCGTTTTTAGTGTATGAAAGTGTAACAGAGGGGCACCTGGGTGGCTCGGTTGGTTAGGGCTGCCTTCAGCTCAGGTCGTGGTGTTGGGGTCCTGGGATCGTTGTCCCACATTGGGCTCCCTGCTCAGCGGGGAGTTTGCTTCTATCTCTGCCTTTTGCTCCCTCTGCTTGTGCTGTGTGTGTGTCAGATAAATAAAATCTTTTTTAAAAAGTGCAACAGATTTCTGTATAAATTTTGTATGTTGCAACAGTATGCTGAATTCATTTATGAGTTCTAATAGTTTTTAGATGGAATCGTTAGGATTTTCTATGTGTAGTATCATGTCATCTGTAACTAGGGACAGTTTCATTCTCTCCATAGCAATTTGGATGCCTTTTACTTCTTGTCTGATGGTTGCATCTAGGACTTCCAGTACTGTGTTGAATAAAAATGTCAAGAATAGACATCCTATACTTGTTCCTGAGCTTAGAGGAAATGTTCTCTTTTATTCACCATTGAATATAATCTTAGCTAGGGGTTTTTCGTAGATGGCCTTTATTATGTGGAGGTTTGTTCCTTCAAAGTTTTCTTTGTTTAGAGTGTTTATCATGAAGGATGTTGTATTTTGTTAAATGTTTTTTTTTGCCTCTATTGAGGGGAACATATGATTCTTGTTCTCCCTCTCGTTAATGTGACATATCATATTGATTGATTTGCGAATATTGAATTATCCTTGTATCCCTAGAATAAATCCCCTTGATTTCAGTGAATGGTCTTTTTTGATATCTTGCTGAATTCATTTTGGTATTATTTTGTTGAGGATTTTTGCATCTGTGTTGTTCTGGGATATTGGGCCGTTTTTTTGTTTTTGTTCTTTTTTTAAAAAAATTTTTATTTAGGGGCGCCTGGGTGGCTCAGTGGGTTAAAGCCTCTGCCTTCGGCTCAGGTCATGATCCCAGGGTCCTGGGATCGAGCCCCGCATCGGGCTCTCTGCTCAGCTGGGAGCCTGCTTCCTCCTCTCTCTCTGCCTGCCTCTCTGCCTACTTGTGATCTCTGTCAAATAAATAAAATCTTTATTAAAAAAAATTTTATTTATTTGTCAGAGAGAGTACAAGCTTAACCAACTGAGCCAGCCAGGCCCCCTGAGGAACTTTTATCAATTATAGCTAGTTAAAAGAAATGTTCATGTCTATTGGGATATTATAATGATAGGTCATAAAGTTAGAAGCATGTATTCTTTTATCTAGCTGCCTAGTTGTCTAGGATTTTATTTTCACTTTTGACAATACATGTGACAGTATTTTTTAAAGTATAAAGACCTATCAAATAATAAAGATAATGAAAGCATCTTAGGATATATACTTGGTCATGGAAAAGGAGCTTATTATAATCATTCTCACCTTCTTGCAATTTTTTTCTTCATTTAAGTTGTTTTAATTCCAGTTAACGTACAGTGTTACGTTAGTTTCAGGTGTTCAGTACAGTGACTCAGCACTTCCATATATCCCCTGGTACTCACCATTACAAGTGCCCTCCTTAGTACCCATCACCACCTTCTTCTATCCTATTTTCTTTTTCTTTCTTTTTTTTTTATGTTATGTTCGTCACCATACAGTACATCATTAGTTTTTGATGTAGTGATCCATGATTCATTATTTTGTGTATAACACCCAGTGCTCTGTGCAGTCTGTGCCCTCCTTAATACCCATCACCGGGCTCACCTATCCTCTCATCCCCCTCCCTTCTAAAACCCTTGGTTTGTTTCCTGGAGCCCATAGTCTCTCACGGTTCATCTCCCCCTCTGATTTCCCCTCCTTCGTTTTTCCCTTCCTTCTCCTAATGTCCTCCATGCTATTCCTTATGTTGCACAAATAAGTGAAACCATATGATAATTATCTTTTTCTGTTTGACTTATTTCATTCAGCATTATCTCTTCCAGTCCCGTCAATGTTGATGTAAAAGTTGGGTATTCATCCTTTCTGATGGTTGAGTAGTATTCCATTGTGTATATGGACCACATCTTCTTTATCCATTCGTCTGTTGAAGGGCATCTCGGCTCCTTCCATAGTTTGTTAACCCATCTTCACACCTCCCCTCTGATAACCATCAGGTCATCCTTCTTGTTTTTCTTTACTCCTTTATACTTCACTGTAATGCTTGTGAATTCTTTCCATAAGATCTTATCAAAAACAGCTATTCCTCTACAGCAACTTTGATATATTCTCAGATCTCTGGCCTTGACTCCATTGCTGTGAGATTTAACAGTGGTCAGTGGCTGCTTATTAAATGTTATAGTGGGTGAATAGATTTTACTGATAGGCTTATTTGCAATGTTTGTATATTTACATTATATTATTATTTTTGAAATTCTTTTCAAGTCCCACAGAGCTGAGAACCCTGAACTTTTGGATGAGATCTATAACAGAAAATCTGTTTTACTGATGACGATAGTTGTGACTTTATGCTGTAGCCCGGTCTGTGAAAAACAGGCTTTGTTTGCACTATGCAAGTCTGTGAAAGAAAACGGATTAGAACCTCACCTCGTTAAAAAGGTACATGTAGATGAATACTTTTTATTATCCTCCTTGTGTGACTTTTAAATAATTTAAAAAGTTAAAGCTTACTTTAAAGTGGCACTTGTTAAAGACTTGGAGATAATTTTATTTTTTAGATTGGGAATATTGGAAAGTAGTAACTCTTTAAATAGTGTATGTTCATTTGGATGCAGTATCATTTTTTCTGTTAAGCATTTCACAAAGTATTCATTGAGCTAGCAGGGATGAACGACATCTCTTCCACACCATGCCCTCTGAAATTGCTTTTATTGAGGAAAACACATGGAGAAAAAGAGCAGTAGCAGGTGTTTTGCCTGATAGATTCTGGGTTACAACCTTGGGATCTAGCAGGGCCAGAATTCAGATCAGGGAGCGGGGAAACCCCTAAGGTGCGCTACTAGGGAAGGAGCACTTGGGTCCAGTCGTGTAGTTGCACCAGCACGGTATTGTAGAATGCTCGCCTCTGCCCTAGTCTAGCACCCCAGAGTTCATGGTTTGGAAAGTTCCAGGCCTTTCCATTGTAGATGTTCATGTGATGAACCAGTGATAGATCAGTGGCCTGATTTCCATGGAACTGGCTAGTAGGCCAACCTGTAGGTCCTTAGTCTCACACAAGCTAATATCTCACCTTTCAGTATTAAAACAAAAAGTTTTGTGGGTTTTTTTTTTTTTAATTTTATTTATTTATCAGAGCGAGAGAGCAAGCACAGGCAGACAGAGTGTCAGGCAGAGGCAGAGGGAGAAGCAGGCTCCCTGCCGAGCAAGGAGCCCGATGTGGGACTTGATCCCAGGACGCCGGGATCATGACCTGAGCTGAAGGCAGCCGCTTAACCAACTGAGCCACCCAGGTGTCCCATGTGGTTTTTTTTTAAGTATACTGCTACTTTACCTAATTATTATTTTTTTAAGATTTGCTTATCTTAGAGAGGGAGCAGGGGAGGAGTGGAAGGAGAGGGAGAAGAGAATCCCAAGGAAAACCCCCCTCTCCGCCCCCTGACCCTGAATGCAGAGCCTGACACGGGCTCCATCTCATAACTCTGAGATCATGACCTGAGCCAAAATCAAGAGTCGGACACTTAACCGCCTGAGCCACCCAGGCGCCCCTCCACTACCTGATATTATAAGTGGATTATAGTGGTTGGATTTTTCTCATTTAGATCTAGGACTGAGAAGAACTATTATTTTACTTTAGACCTTCCTTTGACATATAATGAAAGGTTGAACATAGCAATATATTTTTCCATTTTTATTCATTTAACATATACTAAGTGGTTGCTGTGTCCTATGCTCAGTGCTAATTATATTAAATACGTGTTTCTCATTTAGTCTCTCTGTAGTCTAGGTTCTGTTATTATCTCCATCTCCTAGATGAGGAAATCAGGCTATAGAATGCTTGAATGATTGCTTCAAAGTTAAACTGTAAATAAAAGATTTAAGTGATTTATCTTTTCATTGTTTTATTAAAGCATTGACTTTTTTCTAATCTGTACAGGTTTTAGAGAAAGTTTCTGAAACATTTGGATATAGACGTTTAGAAGACTTCATGGCTTCTCATTTGGATTATCTGGTTTTGGAATGGCTAAATTTTCAAGATACTGAACATAGCTTATATTCTTTTCCTTTTATTTTACTAAATTACACAAATGTTGAGGATTTCTATCGGTAGGTCTACCTATGGCACATATGAAATATGTTCATTTTAAAATTAGATGGAAATGTTTAGCAGCCCCTTCCCCCCACCTTACACACACACATGTTCATATACCCACACACCCCTCCTTGTGCACATGCACACACATGGAGCTGGGAGGCTGCGTAGTAGGAGAGGCAGGGCTACTTGTTTGAATTGACGTGAATGGAAGAGAATCACTAGATTTAGGTCTGGTCCTAGCTGTGCCAATGATGAGCTGTGTGAGTTTGGGCAAGCCATGGAAGCACCCCCTGGGCCTTCATTTTTCAATCTGTACATTAAGGGAATTACAAGGTCTTGAAGGGTTCTTTCAGCTTCAGTGTTTGATAATCTTCCCTATGACAAATCAAAGACAAATTATTTGTCCTTGCTGTTGCTTGGCTATGGACCATTTTGTCATTATTTTTATTAGATTTAAAGTTTAATGTAAAAATACTTATTTTGCTAATTCTTAACTCTTGAGATGAAAATTTTGAAAATGAAGAGGATTGGAACAACTAAAGAATAATGTTTAGGTATTAGGATGATGGGAAAATAGTTCGTAATTATTCAGTGGCCGTTCTTTCATTTTGGCAATAACAGTATTTACATTAATAATTTGAATTTGTAAATTTCTTTCACATTTCATTTTACATAAATGAAATAATTTTGTATCAGTCGGTTATGCAAAAGAAATGCAGTTCACAATTTTTTTGATCATAGAATTAGGGTGTTATAGTCTCAGATCTGTTTCTTGTATTTGTATTATTTAGAATTTATTTAACTTCATTTCTCCATTTATAGAGTTAGAGTAAGAATGCTTAGTGATCTAGATAAAGTGGTGCTCTCATGCTTAATAAATAAAGGATTTTTTTTATTTTAAGAGCTATATTATAAAATTTGACAGAAGTTATATATAACGTATATTTTAAAATTTTATATTTTCAGATCATGTTACAAGGTTTTGATCCCACATCTGGTGATTAGAAGCCGTTTTGATGAGGTTAAGTCCATTGCTAATCAGATCGAAGAGGATTGGAAAAGTCTTCTAGCACATTGCTTTCCAAAGATTCTTGTAAATATTCTTCCTTACTTTGCCTACGAGGGTCCAGGAGACAGTGGGATGGCACAGCAGAGAGAGACCGCTGCCAAAGTCTACGATACCCTTAAAGATGAAAACGTCCTAGGAAAACAGGTATGGCTTTGCTTTTACCTACTAATCCTCTAGTTTTTCCTTCCTTCCTTCCTTCCTTCCTTCCTTCCTTTCTTTCTTTCGTAGGCTCCAGGTCTAACATGGGGCTTGAACTCCTGATCCCTAGATCCGGGTCACATGCTTAGCCGACTGAGTCAGCCAGGCTCCCAGTTTTTATCATAACCTAATTCGTTGGGGATATAACTTCATAGTTTTAACACTTTTCATCATTTATGCGGTAAAATTTAATATGTAGTAATTCCTGTCTAGGATAGGCAAGCTGTGAATTTTTTTATTTGCTTTTTCAAAAAGTTTATTTATTTATTCCTTTTGATTGGCTTTTTTTTTTTTTTTTTTAAGATTTTATTTATTTATTTGACAGATCACAAGTAGGTGAAGAGGCAGGCAGAGAGAGAGGAGGAAGCAGTTTCCCCACGGAGCAGAGAGCCTGATGCAGGCCTCGATTCCAGGACCCTGGGATCATGACCTGAGCCAAAGGCAGAGGCTTTAACCCACTGAGCCACCCAGGCACCCCTCACCTTTTTCATTCAGAGTTTTTTCTCTTATTTCCATTAGTCTTAATTACACCTAGAAGAATTTTAACTTTTCAAAAACTTGGTCCCCAGTGAAAACTACATTAGAATCCAGTTGTGAATGTCACACCAGAATTCTTTAGATGGCAGATTTATGAATCTGTTAAACACAGAGCATGTTTTCAAACACTCAAATGTTCTTCGCGTCTCTGTAATAAGAAGCCAAAAACACAAACCTACCTTCAGTAATCAGTGCTTTACCATCTTTAGATGAGGTCTTGAGAAAGACTTAAATGTCCAATGAATTCAGTGCCGTTTAAAGCCTTAGTTTACCAAAGACTGTCTTAACGATAACCCATAAAAACTTAGAGACAGAAAATTAATCATCATTTTAAGTCATCCTTTTGCTAAAAAATTACAGCAGAGAAGGTGCACCTGGGTGGCTCAGTGGGTTAAAGCCTCTGCCTTTGGCTCAGGTCATGATCTCAGGGTCCTGGGATCGAGCCCCGCATCGGGCTCTCTGCTCAGCGGGGAGCCTGCTTCCTCCTCTCTCTCTGCTTGCGTCTCTGCCTGCTTGTGATCTCTGTCTGCCAAATAAATAAATAAATCTTTAAAAAGAAATTACAGCAGAGTTAATATGAGCTTATTTGACCTTTAACAAACCTAGATTTTAAAAAAGTTCATATTTAATGCTAATAACTCTAAAAACATGTCTGTCTTAATGAAACCAACAAATTAGCCTAAATACTGAGTATATTCCACCTGTGTCCACTTGAAAGTCACTCAGTTTGTTCTCCGTAAAATTTATTTTAATTGGTAGTAATAAATAAATGCAAACCGGATGTTTTGAACCGGATGTTTGAAGCCAGTACTGAACAGCGTGTAGGAAGTGTTCCTCTTTACTTTTCAAGAAGTGTGATCTCAAGGTCCCATACCCCACTCTTACTTTTTCCCATGAGACTGATTATATGTAATATACTTACTTGTATACTATATACTAACATACTAATATACTTGTCTACTCTGCTGTAAGTACTCTGAAGGTAGGATTTTTTACTTTTTTCTGTTTTGCTAGTGTATCCTGGCTACTTAGTATGTAGTGAATACTCATTATTTGATAAAGATGGAGTCAAGTAAAAAAGGATCTCTGACAATTTACCTACTTTTCAGAGCTTTCTTTCGGCTCAGGTCATGATCCCAGCGTCCTGGGAATGAGTCCTAAGTTAGGCTCCCTGGTCAGCGGGGAGCCTGCTTCTCCCTCTCCCTGCTGCTCCCCCTGCTTGTGCGTGCTCTCTTTCTCTCTCTGATAAATAAATAAATAAATAAATAAGTAAGTAAATAAAATCCTTAAAAAATAAATGTTTAAAAAAATAAATGTATTCAAACTAAAAGATAGCAATTTGCAGAATCCGAGTAAGTCAAGGAGGGGAAAATAATTACACTGAGGCCTGATTGAAACATCAGTGGAGAGAGGCAAACTTGAAACTTGGTTAAAGACCTAAATTATTGTTACTCAATTCCAGTTGGCATTAAGTTGTTGTAAGTTTGCTTTTTCTTTGGTTCTCTAATATACACTTTGTCTGAATCAGTCTTCTAGATTCTTTCTTCTGTGCATAAGTTTTGGTACAACTATTATAAGTCTCTGAGCCTCTAAAATCTGTCAGTTGTCAAAAGCCTGAGATATTAACAGTTAACAACATTGGTGGGCTGTACCTAGACACCTGCGTAATTTATATGTCCCTTAGCTAAACATTACAGATCTTGCTTACTATAGAATGATACAAAACTCATGAAGCCACTTGCCATTCTGTGTGTAAGGAAATTTGCTAATGTTTCCTCTGATATGAAACAGAGGCCGCCAGTTTGTCCTTCCTTATCCCAGATATGCTTTGAAGCGAGGCTGCATTCTTAAAAGGGCTGGAAAGGATGGCCTGAGTGGCGCATGAGCCTGAGGGAAAGGCTGGGATCTTTACATTCGATTCTTTCTTGTCCCATTTTAAACCATTTCTGTTGTGAGGCAGCACGTTTTCACATCTCCTCAGCTCCTTGTGTACCCAGTGAGTCAGCCATTTACCTTTTAGTTTTGAGCACTGTGATTCCTTATTTGGAGAGCTAACAACTCCACCTTTAAGTCTCCACGATCGTCGTTCATTTGGGTGAGGTAAGGTGCAGCAGACCCGTTCTTTCTACTGAATTCATGTCGTCTGTGAGGCCGGGGGTCACAGGGGGTGGATCGTTGACGAGCCTGCTCCTGTCTGGGAGGTTTTCATTACTCTTGTTGACGGGGGATGTGGGGAGCCGCTAGCCTCAGAACTGGGGATGTCAGCCAAGTAGAAATCTGGGGAGAAGTCATGCAGGGAAGGCCACTAGGAATTCTTACTAGTCAATCATTCCAAAGGGAGATGGATTTTCCTCAAAAATCAAGGGTAAAATGCAGTTTGAGAAGCAGTGTAGGCCAGTGGGGAATTTGGTTGGCAGGAAAGTCACTAAGTTGAGGAATTCAGTGCTACACCTGGAGCCTTAGTTAGTTAAAATGATTCTTTAAAATTATTTCTTACTTTATTTGAGAGAAAAAGTGAGAGAATGAGTGAGAGAGAGCACGAGCAGGGGGAGCAGCAGAGGGAGAGAGAAGCAGGCTCCCCACTGAGCAGGGAGCCCGACGCGGGGCTCCATCCCAGGACCCTGAGATCATAACCTGAGCTGAAGGCAGACGCTTAACCCACTGAGCCACCCCGGCGCCCCTGGTTATTAAAATTAAACAAGAGTCAGATTAAGGGAGTCTTTTGGGTATGATTTCCTTACCTTCCTCTCCGGCTGCAGGCCGGTTGCATGCAGAGAGTTAGCTGTATGTCCTGCACATCTTAGGTCTTTGGTTATTTATTTCCTTTTCTAGTCATGGATTAATTTTGGAAGTGATGCAGCAACATCAGCCCCTCGAACTGTCTTAAAAGGTCGCAGATGAGAAAACTTAAATGCTCTTTTAATTTTGTACCCTTACAGATTGATCATTTATTCCTTAGTAATTTACCAGAGATTGTGGTGGAGTTACTGATGACGTTACATGACCCGGCAACTTCCGGTGCGAGCCAGAGCACGGACCTCTGTGACTTTTCAGGGTATGGGTATTTTAAACTTAGAGAGTTGGCTGCAGTTTCAGAATTTCTTTGGGAAGTTGATTGGTTGACGCCTTCAGATGTCTGTCTCAGTTTTTAGGCATGTACCATGTTTCCTGTGTAAGCTACTTGAGAGCACCCTGTACTTACTGTGTGCCTTACTGTGCTAGCTGTACAAAAAAGTAGTAGTATCTACCAAAGTGATTTCACTTTATAATTTCATTTCATATAAATAGTGTCTGACTGCCAGTCTCACAGTATTAATATGGTTACGGCAGTAGCAGAGAGCTTTAATTCAGAGCTAAAGTGATACCAAGGCTCATGTGTAGAACAGCCATTAACTTCATTAAAGATTTCTTAAATCATTTAAAATTAAGTCATAGAGGGTAAAGGTATTAGGATATTCTGACTGATAATGTATAGAATGTGATAGGTCATTTGTGATTTTAGTAAAAGCCTGGTGTTTCAGTAGGAAAGTAATTTTAGAACCTGGGGTTATTATAATCTCAGTTTTCTTTCTGAAACTTCACTGGTTTCTGAAACTTCAACAGACTCTTTTTTTTTTTTTTCCCTTAATAATTTAGTTCTGAAAATGATGACTGCTTTTTTTCCTATAACTCGTAGGGATTTGGATCCTGCCCCTAATCCACCTCATTTTCCATCACATGTGATTAAAGCAACGTTTGCCTATATCAGCAATTGCCATAAAACCAAGCTGAAAAGCATTTTAGAAATTCTTTCCAAAAGTCCTGTAAGTACACATTACTATTATAACTGATGAGAGAATTCCTCCTTTTTCAGCTAGTAAATCTGTGTAAGTACATCTTAAAAGAAAAAATAAATAAAGAGAAAACTTGTCTGAATAAATTAAGAACACTCATTTACAAGTTTATATCTTGGTATTTTTACTTGTCAATATTAATTGAAATATGTTGTATAAGAAGTGTGAATTTCAGGATAGTTTAGTCATACATTAACTTAGGGAGTATATATTTTTGAAAAGTACTGTTTGCTCTCTGAAAAGTAGGTAAATTGACAACAGTTTAAGGTACTAATTTTCTTTATGTAATAATTGCCTTCAATACCAAACCAAAACAAAATTCTGTGATTTATTATTTTGAATACAAAATATATTTATTATAGTTGACTATACATGATTAGATAAGTTTTTTATGAATTGTGTCTTTATTTTCTAGGATTCCTATCAGAAAATTCTTCTAGCCATATGTGAGCAAGCTGCTGAGACAAATAATGTTTATAAAAAGCACAGAATTCTTAAAATATATCACCTGTTTGTTACTTTATTACTGAAAGATATTAAAAGTGCCTTAGGAGGAGCTTGGGCCTTTGTTCTTCGAGATGTTATCTATACTTTGATTCATTATATCAACAAAAGGTACGTAATACATTTAGACTAATATAGAAGTTGTTTTTTCTACCTTATCTTAATTGAAATTTTATAGTTTCAAGAGGTAGATGTGGGAGTATTGTTTCCTTAATTTTGCTTTTTAATATATATACCCAATATTTTAAAAAAATTACACTACCTATCCCTCCAACTCTAGAAATATTAAGTACTAAGGGTCTTCAACATTTTAAAATAAATGAATTTTGAGTGGCTTGATATGTCTTTGTCACTGCAGCAGTTCTGGTCCCCAATTCCTATATGTGGGGAGGGTGGTGTTTCTCACACGCACATGCAAGGAACCCTCCAGACACCAGCTGGGTGTCCTACATTTCAGCTCCTAATGGTTGCTTAGTGTCAGAGCCGGGACACTGACGGCTCAGTCCTGAGAGGCTGCCTGCCCCTCCTTCCTTCCAGACACCAGCTATGCTTCTGACCAGCCAGCTCTACGCTGCAGGTTCCAGTGACCCTCTTCCTTGAGACTGATTCATTTGCTAAACTCAGAAAATTCTCACAACTCAGGAAACCCGTTTACTGACCGAATTCCCAGTTTATTATAAAAGGGTATGGCTCAGGCACAGCCAGATGGAAGAGATGTATTGGGGAAGGGGGTGGAGCTTCCCTGCCCTCTCCAGGGGCACCGCTCTCCCCACATCTGCATGTGTTCACCGATCTGGAAGCTCCCAAAGCTGGTCCTTGGGGGTTTTTATGGAGGCCTTGTGACAGAGACATGATGGATTACAGCACTGCTAGTGGGTATCGACACAGCCTCCATCCCCACTCTCCTCTGCAGAGATCAGGGGAGTGGGACTGAGAATTCCAACCCTCTGATCACAAAGTTGGTTTTTCAGGCAACCAGCCCCATTTTCAGGTGACCTAGATGCTTTCAGAAGTTAGAGACACTCTTCTTGCCCTCATCACTGGTGTTCCTGGAGCTTTAGGAGCCTTGTGCTGGGAGCAGGGATGAAGAGCGCATATATCTTTCTTACTCTAAATCACAGTATGACAGTTAAGGTAGATTTTGGGTATATGTTCAGTTTAAGCATCTTTATTCTTGTGAATTAATTTTGATGATGTTTCTATTATTTGTTTTCTGACACGTACATAACATTGGTTTCAAATGTGAGTTCTTCAGAGCAGACAAAGAATATCTTTTTCCGTTTTGTTTTGTCATATTTTTCTTAAAATCCTTATCTAGCTCTTACTATTTGCAAATATAGTCTGGTTAGTTAATCAGCATATATGATTTGCAAGTAGTTTATCCCATTCTGTGCATTGTCTTTTCACTTCCCTGATAATTTCTTTTGATGCACAAAAATTTTTAATTTTTAAAAAATATTTTATTTATTTGACAGAGAGGAAGGTCACAGGGAGACAGAGAAGCGGGCAGAGAGAGAGGGGGAAGCAGGCTCCCTGCTGAGCAGAGAGCCCGATGTGGGGCTCGATCCCTGAGACTGTGACCTGAGCCAAAGGCAGAGGCTTAACCCACTGAGCCACCCACATGCCCCCCAAATTTTTAATTTTAATGGAGTCTGATTTATCTGGTTTTGTTTGTTTGTTTCTCAACCTTTTGATTTTTTATCTAAGAATCCATTGTCAAATCCAAGTTCATGAAGATCTACTGCTATGTTTTATTCTAAGAGTTTTCTAGTTTTAGCTCTTATATTTACATTGTTGATCCATTTTAATTTTTACATATGGTATGCAGTAGGGGTTCAGCTTCATTCTTGAGATCTAGTTGTTCTAGTACCATTTGTTGAAGAGACTGTTCTTTCCCTGTTGAATGAACTTGTCGTTTTTTCTTTTCCCTGTTGAATGAACATGTCAAAAATCATTTGGCCATTGATGTGTGGATTTATCTATGGATTCTCAATTCTATACCCTTGGTTTGCCCTTATGCCAGTAACACACTGTTTTGATTACTGTGGTTTCATACTAGGTTTTGAAGTCTGGAAGTGGGTATCTCCCAACTTTGTTCTTCTTTTTCAAGATTGTTTTTGGCTATTTGGGGTGCCTTGCAACTCCCCTATGAATTTAATGACCAGCTTTTCCATTTATGCACAAAAGACTATTGGAATTTTGAGTGAAATTGCATTGAATATGTGATCATTTGTATAGTATTGATATCTCAGCAATTTGTCTTCTAATCCATGAACATGGAACGTCTTTCCATTTATTTGGACTTGTCTAATTTCGTTTATCCTTGCTTTACAGTCTTCAGTGTACAAGAGTTTTGTATTTTTGGTTAAATTTATTCCCAGGTATTTAATTCTTTCAAATGCTATTGTAAATGGAATTGCTTTCTTAGTTTCCATTTTAGATTGTTATTGCTGATGTACAGAACTAAAACTGATTTTTGTGTGCTGATCTCATGACTTGCAATTTTGCTAATTTATTTGTTACTAGTAGATTTATTGTGGACCCTTTGGGAATTTATATGTGTATAGAATCATGTCATCTATAAATATAGTTTTACTTCTTTTTTTCTGACTTTGATGCCTTTTAGTTCTTGTCTAATTACTTTGGCTGGAAGTTCAATACAGTATTGAATAGCAGGAATGAAGTGGGCATCCTTATATTGTTCCTGATTTTAGTGGGAAAGCTTCCATTCTCTCAACATTGATTATGTTGGCCTTGGGTTTTTCATAAATTACCTTTATTGTGTTGGATAAGTTCCTATCCATGTCTTTCTGCCTATTTTTATTGGGAAAGGAGATTGAGTTTTGTCAGGTGCCTTTGCTGTGTTTATTGAAATGATCATGTATTTTCCTTCATTTTATTAATGTGGTGTATTACATGGATTGATTTTCTTCTATTAACTCACTCTTTTGTTCCCGGGATAAATCCTACTTGCTCATGGTATATAATACTTTTTTTTTTTTTTTTTTAGATTTTATTTATTTGACAGAGATTACAAGTAGGCAAGAGAGGCAGGCAGGGAGAGAGAGGAGGAAGCAGGCTCTCCGCAGAGCAGAGAGCCCGATGTGGGGCTCCATCCCAGGACCCTGGGATCATGACCTGAGCCGAAAGCAGAGGCTTTAACCCACTGAGCCACCCAGGCGCCCCGGTATATAATACTTTTAATAAGCTTTTTTTTTGAGGTGTTTTAAATCTGTATTCCTTTTTTTTTTTTTTAAGATGTTATTTATTTGGCAGAAAGAGAGTGCACACACAAGTACAGGGAGCTGTAGAAGGAGAGAGGAAGTAGGTTCCCCACTACATAGGGAGCCCGGATGTGGGGTTAGATCTTAGAAGCCTGGGATC
Source organism: Mellivora capensis (assembly GCA_004024625.1). Taxonomy (NCBI): domain Eukaryota; kingdom Metazoa; phylum Chordata; class Mammalia; order Carnivora; family Mustelidae; genus Mellivora; species Mellivora capensis. The sequence goes on along the minus strand of PISX010008112.1, from coordinate 67,192 downwards.
ATGACCCGAGCTGAAGGCAGATGCTTAACCACCTGAGCCACCCAGGCACCCCTTAAATCTATATTCCTAGGGGACATTGAGAATTAAGACTTTCCTGTGGTATATTTATTTTCTTTGGTATTAGAGAATTTATGGCCTCCTAGAATTAGTTAGGAAGTGTTCCCTACTATTCTGTTTCATGGACGAGTTTGAGAGACTGCTATTAATTTTTAAGTATGTGTTTGGTAGTGTTTTTCTAGTCTCCCCACCACCCCGCCGGCCTTTTTTAATAATGTAGGTGGTTACTGCTATGTATTTTCTTCTCAGAGGTGCCTTTGCTGCATTCCATAAATTTGGGCATGCTGTGCTTCTGTTTTCATTTGTCTCTAAGCTCTTTTAGCATATTTAAAACAGGTGTTTGAAGTCTTTGTCTAGTAATTCCACTCTCTGAGCTTCCTCAGGAACTGCGTCAGCCAGTATATCTTATTTCTCTAAATGGGCCATCCTTTCCTACTTTCCTATTTCTTTGTATGCAGTGTGATTTTTGTTGAAATAATGGATTTTTTTTACCTTAAAAATGTCCTTAATTAAAAATTTGTTACATTAGTTTCAAGTATATAATGTAATAATTTGACAGTTTTATACATCACTCATCAATATAAGCATCCTCTTAATCCTTTATCTGTTTCCCCCATCCCCCCCACCCATTTCCCCTTGGCAGGTACCAAGAGTTCTCTGTGGTTCAGAGTTTGTCTTTTCGTTTGTTCTGTTTCTCACATTGCACATATGAGTGAAATCACGTGGTATTTGTCTTTCACTTATTTCACTTAGCATAATACCCTCTAGGTTCATCCATGTTTTTGCAAATAGCATTTGCAAATGATCTCCTTGTTTTTTTATGGCTGAATAATAGTCTACTGTGTGTGTGTATCTTGTTTACATGTTAATTCATCGATGGACATGTGGGCTGCTTCCATACCATGGCCACTCTAAAAAATGCTGCTGTAAACATAGGGATTTACATATCATTTTGAATTGTTTCTATCATCTTTGGGTAAATACCCAGTAATGGACTTATTGGGTCATATGGTTTATTCTATTTTTAATTTTTTTTGAGGACCCTCCAGACCGTTCTTCACAGTGGCTGCACCAGCTTGCACTCCCACCAGCAGTGCACGAGGGTTCCCCTTTCTCCACATCCTGGCCAACACCTGTTACTGCTTGTCTTTTTGATACTAGCCATTCTGATGGAGTGAGGTGATATCTCACTGTGGTTTTGATTTGCATTTCCCAGATGATGAGTGATTTGGGGCATCTTTTCATCTTTTCATGTGTCTTTGGGGCATTTGTTTGGGAAAAATGTCTATTCAAGTACTCTGCCCATTTCTTAGATTATTTTTTTAATCGTTGAGTTGTGTAAATTCTTTATGTATTTTGGATATTAATCCTTGTCATATATGTCATTTGAAGATACCGTATATCTTGCCTAGTTGTTTTGTTGATGGTTTCCTTTGCTGTGGAAAAGCTTTTTATTTTGATGTCCCAATGATTGTGTGTGTGTGTGTGTGTGTGTGTGTGTGTGTTGTTTGTTTTGGTTTTTTGGGGGGTTTTTGCTTTTCCTTTGCCTGAGGAGGCATATCTAGAAAAATGTTTTCTTTGGTTGATATCAAAGGAATTACTGTCTTTGTTTTCTTCTAGGAATTCTGTGGTTTCAGGTTCACATTAAGGTTTAATGCATTTTGAGTTTATTTTTGTATATGTTGTAAGGCAGTGGTTTAATTTCGTTGTTGCCATGTAGCTGTCCACATTTCCCAGCACCATTAGTTGACTGTCTTTTCTCTGTTGTATGGTCTTGTCTTCTTTGTCATTGATTATTGGACCATAAAAGCGTGGATTTTTTTCTGGGCTCTCTGTTTTGTCCTGAAAACTGCATATTTTACTTTTATTATGTAGCTGGGGAAATCAGATTTTCCCCTTCCCCAGGGTTTGACTTTTTTTTAAATCATTGGATTTTAAATCATTTTAAATCATTTAAAAAATGATTTTTTAAATCATTGAAGGCCGTGGTGGTCCATTGGTTTGATGAGTGTGCTCCACTGTTTGTGCAGGGACTGTGTTCCTTGTCGCTTATGGCTGCTGAAGACTGTTCCTTAACTTGCATTCAGGGAGTATTTCGACGGAGATTTCCGTGAATGCCAGGAGTGAGTGAGTGAGTGAAAGAGAGAATGAGAATCTTTCCTAATTTTTGCAGATGGCTCTGTGTTAGGACTCTCCTTCAGCACTCAGGCAGGTTTGCACTGAATTAGGGATTAGCCCAGACTGAAAGCTTATGGTCTTCTCAGGGGATTTTTGGGCAAGTATCTTACCCTGGGCATGTGGGTGGCTTTCTAAATTTCCCAGATGTGAGGTTTTTTTTTTTAAGATTTTATTTATTTATTCGACAGACAAAGATCACAAGTAGGCAGAGAGAGGAGGGGAAGCAGGCTCCCTGCTAAGCAGAGAGCCGGATGTGGGGCTTGATCCCAGGACCCTGGGATCATGACCTGAGCCGAAGGCAGAGGCTTTAACCCACTGAGCCACCCAGGTGCCCCCAGATGTGAGATTCTGAATGCTCTAATTTCACAAGGTGATTGTCTTTCCAGCTTTTCATTCTAGACTTTAGGCAATCTGTTGTATGTCTCAGCAGTAACTTTCTGCTCCTCACAGCTGTGGGTAGTTGGTGAGTTTTGTGGTGTTTTCAAGCTATGCTCATGGCTTTTCCAGCCTGGAGAGATCCAAGTTAGACAAATCAGAGCTCAGCCCCTTATGTTAGTCATGTTGGTAGCTCCCAGACTGGTTTAGAACAGATGTATACAATAATTTGCAAATATGGTCTGCTATGCTCCCTCCTAGCAAAGAGTCAGGACCCCACACTGGGAATGGGGACCATAGGTTTCATGGCAACTGCCAAGCTTTGGAGGGAGTAATGGGGCAAAGACAAGTAAAACACCACAGTTTTCTGACAGTTTTTAAGTTGCTGCCCTCCCCCTCCCCGCCCTTTTTAATTTAGCATTTGCTTGATTGCTGTAAACCTTAGAATGTTCTACAAAGTTCTGTTTTTCAACATCTCTGTTAGGAGGGGAGGTAGGAGCTATTTACCCCGTCATGTTGCTGATGTCACTTTTCTTTTTGGCTTTTAAACTTTATTAAGAATTAGATACAGTGGTGCCTGGGTGGCTCAGTGGGTTAAGCCTCTGCCTTCAGCTCTGGTCCTAATCTTAGGGTCCTGCCTTGGGCTCTCTGCATCGGGCTCTCTGTTCAGGGAGCTCATTTCCCCTCTTTCTCTGCCTGCTTCTCTGCCTGCTTGTGATCTCTGTCTGTCAAATAAAGTAAAATCTTAAAAAAAAAAGAATTAGATACAAAAGTGACTTTTATGTCTGGCCACATCAGAATTCGAGCTGCTGAAGAAAAATGACTTCTCCGTGAACTTATGTTCAAGTAGTTTTCTAGAACTCACTCCTTTCTTCCCCGTGTCAGGCCTTCTCGTTTCATGGATGTGTCGTTACGGAGCTTCTCCCTGTGCTGTGACCTGCTAAGCCGGGTTTGCCGCACGGCAGTCACTTCCTGTAAGGATGCTCTGGAAAATCATCTTCACGTGATTGTTGGTACACTCCTACCCCTTGTGGATGGTCATGTGGAGGTGCAGGAACAGGTACTGCCCCAGACCCTCTTCACGAGATACGTGAAATAACCTTGGTACAGAGTGTTCTTGAAAGGAGCTGCATGTTTTATGTTTACTCGGTGTAATTAGTCATTTCAGTGAAAATATTCTTTGAAAAATGGTTAGAAAAACATTTTCGGTGAATTAATATTTATAAGCCTTTAATTGCAGAGCACTTAGTAATTTTGATCTCACAAATAACCTCGGAGTTTCTGTCTTTGGTTAAAGTGCAGAGGTGACAACCAGGGACCGCAGTTGACATCACTGTGATGGTGCAGGAGGTATTAGGTCTACAGAATGTTCCAGTGATACTGGCACTTTCCTGTCCCACTGCCCCTGCTGTAGCAGCACCTTACACACTTGCTCAGTCATTTGAGCACGGGGACAGTCACAGGTGGTACTGTAGAAGTAATTAGAACATTCTTACCTGAGCTGGGTCAGTAGAGTTTTTATTATTTAATAGAGTAGGTTTGGTTGTTTTACTTTAAAATATAATTAAACCATTTTGCCATTTTGATTTTTTTTTCTTCTTTAAATTATGTTTAGGTATTGGACTTGTTGAAATACTTAGTGATAGATAACAAGGATAATGAAAACCTCTATATGACAATTAAACTTCTAGATCCTTTCCCTGACCACGATGTCTTTAAGGATTTGCGCATTACTCAGCAGAAAATTAAATACAGTAAAGGACCCTTTTCACTTCTGGAGGTAATAATTATTCCATCTTACTATTTTGTGTTAGGGTAGAGAGCAGTACTTTCTGAAAACTTCCAATTCTCTAAAAGTAAAAAACTGAATCTTTTTTTTTTTTTTTTTAAGATTTTATTTATTTATTTATTTGACAGACAGAGATCACAAGTAGGCAGAGAGGCAGGCAGAGAGAGAGGAAGGGAAGCAGGCTCCCTGCCGAGCAGAGAGATGTGCGGCTCGATCCCAGGACCCTGGGATCATGACCTGAGCTGAAGGCAGAGGCTTTAACCCACTGAGCCACCCAGGCGCCCCAAAAAACTGAATCTTTTTAAAAAATTGTGTTAAAAAAAATAACATAAGATTTGCCCCCCTTTCAACAAATAAAAAGCTGAATCTTAATATATCCTCTTGTATTGCAGTAAAATTATAGCTATCAAGGTTTCTTGGTTAAGATCTGAAATTAAATAATGAAGGAATCTGATCTAAAATATGCTTGATTTTCATATGCATCTGATCTATTAGTATCTTAAAATTACCATCTGATCCTTTGAGGGGCAACTTAATGTTTGAATTGGAGATGATATTTGACTTTTTAAGGGTTTTTTCCAGTCTTAATCTTACTTTAATCTTTATAAACTCGAAAATTATGTTCACATGTATTTTTTGGTATAAATGTTATAATTTTAATACCGTATGCTGTGTTTAATTATATATCAATATGACAATATAGTTAAATGTATTAAGATATAAAACTAAAGTTATAGTACTAAATAAGTACTAAATAAGTAGAAATTCAAACTTTTCCTTTGGAGGATGTTATTACAATCTTAAAATCTTAAGTATGTTATCATGAGAGAGTCTGTTACAATTTACGTGATTATAACATTGGCAGATTTGCTATGGAAGAAGGCATTTATTTCTACCTCGTGTGGTATTAATAGTGATATGAATCAGTGTCTGTAAAAGACGCGTACTAATTTTTCTCTCTGAGTTTTATTTGATAGACTTCATCCATGTCCAAAAAGCACATTACATTTTTAACCTAATTTTCTGTTTTAGGAAATAAATCACTTTCTCTCCGTGAGTGTTTATGATGCACTTCCTTTGACAAGGCTGGAAGGACTCAAGGATCTCTGCAGACAGCTAGCTCAGCACAAGGACCAGATGGTGGACCTCATGAGAGCATCTCAGGGTACTGATGTTAATGACGCGGGTTATTTGTATGTCTTTCTTTTGGAGAGAGTCTTTTATAAATTCTTACTCTTTGTTTAATTGGCATGGGCTGACCTTAGACTCTCATCATGTAGTTCATCATTTCTCATCTCCATGTAAAAGAGATTGTGAGTGATCTCCTCACCTTGAATTAACCCCATTTTATCCATCTGCCAGAATGGTTTCTCTAAACCCAGACACGATCGTGTTACTCTGCTGCTTGAAATGTTTTTAACCACTTCCCTAGCGCCTGAAAGAAACATTTGAATTCCTTAGGGCCAGGCATATGGGGAATCTGTGCGTATTGCTCCAACTTGTTTAAATAAAAGAAACGTATCCCACTCTAAGTCTCCTAGGTATGTGCATATGTATAACGTGGATGTGTACACGTGTGTGTGCTTTTCTATATATACACATATTTGTATATGTTATTAGTTTTTTTTTTTTTCTTAAGAAAACATTCATTTTTATGTTACTTTGATTTGAGTTTAGGTTATTTTAGTATTGTACTTAGGGGAAACTTTTTCTATTATGTTTTGATTTTCATCTTTTACCCATTAATTTCCTATTTCCATGATGGTTTTTTTTTTCCCCCAGCAGTTTTAAAAACTAATTTTGGTCTGGATCATATGAGCTCAGTTTATAGTGCGTTTGTTCTGAGATGCGTGTGTGCGTGTGTGTATAAAAGATGATCACCTCTTTCTTTTGTTCTTATGTGTTTGGGTAATTCATTGGTCCAGACCTGTCTTGTCCAAAACAGCCACTAGCTGTTTTTAGATATTTAAATTTCAGTGAATTAAAGTTCAGAAAATTGAAAATTGAGTTTCGTTATCGTACTAGCACATGTCAGGTTCTCAGGAGTAATGACGCTCATGGCTGTTGGACAGTGCACGTTATAGAACGTTTCCATCATTGTGGAAAGTTCCATTGGACATTGCTGGTCTAGACTGAATCTAGGGGTTAAAGACCAAAGTGTGCTTCCAGGTTTCTTGTTGGTTAATGTTGAATGATTTTCGTATTTCTTACTCTTAGTGATTTTGCTAAGGTATTGGCTGATTGGTGCAGCTTCTCTTTCTCTGTCTGCCAGATAGTGCTTCGCTGTCACTGTTCATGGTCCTGTTTACAAGGAAGTTCAGATATTCACATTGTTTTTTTGACCAGCTCATGTTTTAAAACCTTGTTTTTTAAAAACCTTGATGAAAGTTTTCAAGTCAGATAATTTACTCTATAAACATATTGTAAGTAAACGTGTTTTCTCCATTGTAGTTGACCCATTTTTTTCTAAACTGCTCCTAGATAACCCACAGGAGGGCATCATGGTGAAGCTCATTGTCAGCTTGTTGCAGTTATGCCGGATGGCCGTGAACCACACTGGGGAGAGGGAGGTTTTAGGTAAACCCTTTGGCTAAATGAGTGTGAGTTTTTATGTTGGAGTTGTCATCTCTGTTTTCAAATTCAGTGAAAGTTTGTCAGTTTGGGATAATAGGGCACTGTGAGGCTAGCTGAGTTGTATTTCTGTTTAGCTGAAGTGTCCCTAAGCAGCCCTCCTTTTCTGTTTTCCTTCCTTAAACATTTGCAGAAAGTGAAAATTAGTGATTTACACATGTGCATCCCTTTTCACTTAAAAACATCTTATAAATATTTAGGAAAAGTCACAAATAAGTATTTGTAGTATTAGGTTGCAAGTAAATTGACTTCTGATATATTTTGTAAATAAAACTGACCAGTACTTCCGGATCTTTTTTATAGGGCAGAGTAAGAATGAGGAATGAGCATTTGGAGGGCTAGGTGAATTAAACGCAGATAGGAAAACCACATCCGGGCCCTTTCCTACCACCATTTGGGGGGTATTCTAGTGTCAGGTAAATAGCCACCACATGTCCCACCTAGAAGAGGTGTTTAGACTTGATGATCACTGGGTGAAGTTACCTGGACGTTGTCATGACAACGTTGCTTCAAATAAAGAGAAATGGAGGAGTAAAAGGTCCTTCACAGATTCTACTTTCTTCCAGTGGAGTCTTTCTTGTCTTCTCAGTGGGAGCCTAGTAACTGGAGCACTTCTTTATTTTGTAAGTTTTTTTACTGAAATACACTTTACATACGGAAAAGCATACAGAGAGCAGTGTGTCCCTTGGAAGTGTTCACAGGCAGAAAGTACCTGTGCATCTAGCACCCAGACCAAGAAACTCGAAACAAGAGCCTTACCAGCACCCTGGAAGTTTCCTCTGACCAAGAAATTCACGTTTGTCCGTAGTTTAACCGTTTCTAGGGACAGACCTGATTTGCTCCATGAGCCCAAGCGGCTTTCCCGTGTAGCATAAGAATCTTAGTATGGTTTTTCGTCATTCTTAGTGGTGAGAGAACAAAAGCTTTTACCCTCAGGTCAGGAAGGAGACAGGTTGCCTGCTTTCAGCAGCGCTGGTCCACGTCGTCCTGGAGGTTCTGGCCAGAGCAGTGGAACAAGAAGAAAAGAAAAAACATCCAGAATGGAAAGAAAGAAATAAAACTGTCTGTAGTCACAGATGACATGATGCTATAGCTGGAAAATCCCAGAGACTCTACAAGAAACCTACTGTAATAAAGCTAGTACGTGAATTCAACACAGGATATAGGGTCCGCACAACATTTAGTTGTGTTTCTCTACACCCTCAGTGAACAACCTAGAAAGAAAATTTCATTCCATTTATAATCCTGTTTATAATAGCATCTAAGAGAATCCATTGCTCGGGGATAAGTTTAATCAAGCAAGTGAAAGCCTCGTACGCTGTTTGTCAAAAGTGAGTCACCAAGTGCACCCCATGCTCGGGGAGAGGAACGTGGCCTCCACCTTGTGAAAGAGAGCTATCAAAAAATCTGTGAGTGTATTTTAATTGAATTCCCTCACAGCTGGGAAAGAGCATCAGAGTGTTCTCTGGCAGGAACTGCTCTGTCTTCATCTGGGTAGTGACAACACAGGGGGAAAAAAATGTGTGTGTGAATTTTCACTGAACTGAGTTTTAAAGATTTATGTACTTTATGTATCAATACCTCAGAAATGTTTTAACAGCTTTAAAGTCTGTTGATGAGTTCATACAGTAGCTGTCTTTAGACTTTCATCCTTACTATCTGTATTCTGTTACTGATTTTATAAGGGAAAGTATCTTTTGCCTGCATGGATATATAAAGAAAAGGCTACAATATATAGTAGCCTCTTTAATCTTTGAGAAACCACTTAAATCTTGAAGGATGATGAAACATGGTATTTTTGAAATTAGAAAACTTGTTTTTATGGGAGATCTTTTAGCAACAACTGTACTAAAAAGGAATTTCTAAATCTAGAGGCTGTTGGGAGCTGCCTGGGAGAAGTGGGTCCTGTCGATTTCTCCACGATAGCTATACAGCATAGTAGAGACAGATCTTCTACCAAGGCCCCCGAGTTATTTGTAGATAAGGAACTTCAGTGGACCTTCATAACGCTGACCTACCTGAACAACACGCTCATAGAAGATAGGTGAGTATGGGATGACCCTGTATATCTGCTCGCATCTACTTCATCTGACATTCAGGGAGATTGATACTTTACTGAAATTAACATCTCTTGAAACCATAGCATTCTCCTTCAAGTTGCCATAATCCCTGGAGCCCTGCTATGTGCCAGGCACTGGCTTCATGGATGAGCATACCAGACAAGGTCCATGTTGAATTCTAGTGACAGTAGACTGGACAAACAATAAGAAAATGCCAGGTGGTTCGATACAGAACATCAAAAATAGGAGAATTGCAAAAGCAGATATTTTGGGCACTTGTCAAAATCAAAGGCACTGTGCTCATTGAGAATATTTTGATCCTTTTAAAATAAGTCCTAGAGGGGCACCTGGGTGGCTCAATGGGTTAAAGCCTCTGCCTTCAGCTCAGGTCATGATCCCAGGGTCCTGGGATCGAGCCCCGCATTGGGCTCTCTGCTCAGCGGAGAGCCTGCTTACCCCCTCTCTCTGCCTGCTGCTCTGCCTACTTGTGATCTCTTTCAAATAAATGAGTAAAATTTAAAAAATAATAATAAAATAAGTCCTAGAGAGGAACATCATAACTCCAGAAATCTTAAGGTAATCAGACAGGGTTTTCTTTTGCCTATTTTAATTTTTTATGCAAATAAAATTGCCGCAGATTCTATCCTTGTTTCTGTTTGGTGCTGTGAGATTGCTTCTGCTTTTATTCCTTTTGCCACTCTCCCCTCCTGCAGTGATTAATAACTCAGGTTTACTGAAAGAATATTAAAAATTTTTTATAATATTGGCATTGTCGCTGTAGAATTTTAATTACCAAAAATTTTTTTTTAAGATTTTATTTGTGAGGGAGAGAAAGAGAGAACACAAGCAGGGAGGGGCAGAGGGAGAGAGAGAAGCAGACTCCCCATTGAGCAGGGAGCCTGACATGAGGCTCGATCCCAGGACCTTGAGATCATGACCTGAACTGAAGACGGATGTTTAACCCACTGAGCCACCCAGGTGCCCCTTGACTTTTTATTTAGAGATGTAAGATTTCCTAAGTAAAAACTGCCTGACACAGTTGACCTTTACACTTTATAGTTGAATGACACAGGTTTTAACTGCCTGCGTCCACTTATATGTGGACTTTTTTCGATAAATACAGTATAGTATATAAATATATCTTCTCTCCCTTATATTCTTCAAGGCATTTTCTTTTCTCTAGATTATTTTGTTGTAAAAGTACAGTACATATATAAACCTATGTTAATTGAATGTGTTATCTGTATGTCTTCCTGTCAACAGCAGGGTATTAGTGGTTAAGTTTGGGGGAGTTAGAATTTAAATACAGATTTTGACTGTGTGGAGATCAGTGCTCCTAACTCTTTCAAGGGTCAACCTGTAAAATAAATTTAAAATTTTAGATTTAAAAATTTTTTGGAGGTTGTTTCACATTTATCAGTAGTTGATATACTTAGTAAGCATCTGAATTATATGTTTTTCAGTGTCAAAGTGCGATCAGCTGCTGTTACCTGTTTGAAAAGCATTTTAGCTACAAAGACTGGACATAGTTTCTGGGAGATTTACAAGATGACACCTGATCCCATGCTGATCTATCTACAGCCTTTTAGAACATCCAAAAAAAAGGTCTCTCAAATAATAAATGTTTATTGAATACCCAGTTTTCTTTGCTGTGGGATATGAATATCAAGTTGCCTAAATAGTATTATACTAACATTTAACTTTCCTTAGAAGTAATTCCAGCTGTATTTGAATCCAGGGGATTTGTGTTTTTAATTATAGCAGTGTGGAAAAGTTGAGATAGAAAGGTCAGCTTACGACTGATTTGGGGGACAGGAGGCATTCTTAACGATAGGCCTTTCTGCTTTGGAGTAGAAAACCTTACACTGATGCCATGAAATCCGTTGATGCTGGTGTGGTTTGTAGGTATTGTGCAACAAGCAAGGGTGTATTTCTGTAGGCAGTTAAATTATCACAGCCCCTTCGTGAAATATAAGATGACCTGTAGATTCTCCCTTTCTCCACTTTAATATCATAACCACGTTTGACTGAAAGGACTCTGAAGGATATTTAAGAACCCTTGCTTCTCTTTTAGTCTAAGTATTCCTCTTTAACAGTTTCTTTTCCTAAAGCTATTGGGAGATAAACAGTAGAATTTTCACCAAATTAACTTTGGGACATAGACCCATTGTAGTAATAGTCTTTTTAATATATCATAAGTATAATTTTGGTCTTAGTGAAATTTGTGGTAAATAAACTATTAATAAAACCAGTAATATAATCTGAGAAACACTGTAGTTTTACCATTTTGAAGTCAGTTCTCTGTGGTAGACTTGGAGCGGTTTTGTCCATGAGACCAGTGAGGCAGAGAGTTTGTGATGTGCCTTATGCTACTAGTGAGCTGCGAGAACTCAAGTATCCTGCTGTGTAGACCAGTAGTTCTTTATCATACCACTTGGCCTTCCGTATAAACATAAATGTATTTTAATTTTAAGAGTTATCCATTGCCTCCAGAATTATTTTTGACTATTTAGTTTGGTTTAGAAGCAGATTTATGCCTACTTATTCTGCATGGAAAAGAGAAAATATATTTCTAGTTACTGTACTTACATGTTTTGACTGTTTTCTTTCTAGTTTTTGGAAGTGCCCAGACTAGACAAAGAAAATCCTTTAGAAGGCCTGGATGATATGAGCCTGTGGATTCCTCAAAGTGAAAACCATGACGTTTGGATAAAGAGGCTGACTTGTGCTTTTTTGGATAGTGGAGGCATAAAAAGTGAAATTCTTCAATTATTAAAGCCAATGTGTGAAGTAAGATTACTGAGTCTGCCTTAATCCCTTTCTACCTGTGCTTTTCGTATTTGAGGCTTCTCTTCGTAGTTTTCTTTGGTTGTGCCATTCCATTTGGCTTCCATGTCCGTATTTATGGCCTCTCTTTCTAAAAAGAGTGTGGGGGTCGTGCACGTCATCTCCAGGAAGCATCACCTGTGCTCAGCTGTCGGGAATCCATCAGACAGGGAGCTTCATGTCGCGGGAGCTCTGTGTGCTTGGGTTCAGCTGTGGCGGAGCTGCACAGCAGATGAGCTCTAAAGGGTGCCTTGCATCGTTTGTCACTGACAGTAGTTACAGTAGTGATGATTGTAAGTTACTTACAGTAACCAAAAGTCTGCTTTTTCTTAATTTATTTTTTTTAAGGTTGTTGTCATTTACTTTCCCTAGTATACTTTCTTGAGTAAGGAAAAGAGGGTAGCAGTTAACATCGCTTTTTAAATTTTTATTTATTTATTTATTTTAAAAATATGTATTTATTTATTAGAGAGAGAGAGAGTGAGCAGGCACTCTCTATCTCACCCTTCCCACTCTAGAGAAAGAGAGAATTCCAGGCAGATGCCGTGCTAAGTGTGGAACCTGATGCGGGGTTCCATCTCATGACCCTGAGCTCACGACCTGAGCCAAAACCAAGGGTTGGATGCTTACCTTACTGTACCACCCAGGCGCTCCTGCTTGCTTATTTTTGAAGGTCTAATACAGTCTGTTTCGATAGAGTAAAGGCTCATGCAAAATCAAACACAAAATTTACGCGCTTTTATCAAGTATGCCAGCCAAAGCGGTGTAATATCACTCAGATGCTCTGAGATTTTAATGCTAATGTAGTTTATATGGTCCCATCAAGAATGAGTCAGTGATAGTTTGAAAAGAAAATATCTGACTAGTTCAAACATCTACCAGTTAAAAGTAACTGGTAGTGGCGTGGATGGAACTGGAGGGTATTATGCCGAGCGATATAAGCCAGTCAGAGACAGATAAATAGCATATTTCACTCATTTGTGGAATTTAAGAAGCGAAGCAGATGAATGTAGGGGAAGGGAGGGAAAGAAAGAGGGAAACACAGTAAGAGACTCTTTGCGGCAATGAACAGACAGAAGGTAGACAGAAGGAGGTGAGTGGGGGATGGGCATTAGGGAGGACTTGAGGGCACTTGTGATGAGCCCTGGGTGTTGTATGTAAGCGATGAATCACTGAATTCCACTCCTGAAACCCATTTTACCATGTATGTTAACTAATTAGAATTCAAGTAAAAACTTGAAATAAGAAACCAAAACTGATAGTGGAGAGTATTTTGTTTGATAAAGTGCCTTCATTGAAAGTTTAAAAAGCAGTCTTTGCTTCTACAGAAGAAGTGCTGGCGGTGAATAAATTATCACACCCCGCGTTACTACACTGTACTTGTACCGAGTCCGCTCGGGGATAGCCTCGACACACACACAGCGCGTTTCCCATTAGTGAACATGGCCAAGGGTTTTTTAAAAAGTTCTGACTTTGTGCCACAAGATAAAATGTTCCAGATACGCATAGACACTAACACCCCAATTCCAAACTCCTTCCGTTCTTTATTTCTACAACTGCCGTTTTTATTTGTCTTTATTTTAAAAAGAAAGTGTGCATTTGGTAGTCTGCCGTCTGTCCCGGGAGTGTGGTATGTGATGAATGCAGGAAGAGAGTACCGTGACGAAGATGAGGTGGCGCACTACTTTAATCTACCGCAAGGGTTACAGTGCTCTTCTGTACTTAGGAGTGTATCACAGATAAGTACCCAAATTATTGTATACTCACATTGGAGTTCATAAAAATAATAAACACTTGAACGTGCCTGTTGTAGCTTTTCACTGAGTGTAGAAAATGTACAAAAATCAGATTTTCAGCTTTTCTCTTAAACTTTGATCCCCGTTTTCCTTTATATCAAATTAGAAAACTGAATGTTATTAGTAACACTTTCCAATTCTGAAATTTTACTTGCAGTGATGAGGTAATAATTTCATTTGTGAGCATCACCCTGTTTCATTATGTGGATTTGGCCCAGACTGGCAACGGACAGTTGTCGTGTAATGAACACATTTGTTTCACATCGACGCTCTGGGTTAGAACACTGCCTGGTACATGCATTTTGTGTGTGTTTTAGAGATACATTGAGTTCGTGACAGGTTCATCTGTCATTTTTCTTTTAAGTCTAATATGCCAGTAACGGAATGAAAATGTTGAGTGAAATGGATTATTTTCACACAGACTGTTGACGCCATGTGTTTGTATGTTCCAGGTGAAAACGGACTTTTGTCAGACTGTGCTTCCGTACTTGATTCATGATATTTTACTCCAAGATACAGATGAATCGTGGAGAAACCTGCTTTCTGCACACGTTCAGGGATTTTTCACGAACTGTTTCAGACACTCCTCACCAACGAGCCGATCCATGACCCCTGCAAATTTGGATTCAGGTATTCGGTTAAATTTCTAGCATTTATACCGTTAACTTCTCAGTTCTAGAGAAAGATTTTGTTTGACTCCCTTCAGGAGGCTATATTGGCTTAATTCTGTGACCTCTAAGTATTTATTTTCTCATCATCTGGAGCATGGAGATGAAAGTTATGGGCCGTTTTCCATGAGACAGTCCGTGTAAAGCACCTGAATTAGCACTTGATGCGGAATACTTCACCAGGGAATTTTGGCTACCGATAGTTGAGCGGCTCACGGAGCGTTCCGTGTGTGTCAGGCCCTGTGCTCGGCACTGGCACCCCAGATACGTAGAAGACAGCCTACATCCTCGCAGTGGGAAAAGCAGACAAATTAATGCAAGCGAATATTCTGGGTCCTGTACTGGAAGATAGGTTGAAATTTTATGGTAAAGATCTGGCCAACTCATCTTTTTAAAATAACCCTTTGTATCACAGAATATTTGTTGTGGAAAATAATAGAGAAATGAGCATAAATTTAAAAATTAAGTTGCCTGTAATCCTATGATCTAGGATCACTGTGGTTAACATTTGGTATATTTCCTTGGATTTTTTTTAGACAATAGCAACAACAACAACAAAGCCCCAAAACAAAACAACCCTCCCCCAGAAAAAAACAAAATAGATTATACTTTGTTGACTTACATAACTGAATTTCTTTTTATGCTTCATAATAAATATTTCCCACAGTAGGAACTTAACAGCAGAACTGCCATGAGGAGAGGAATAGTGTGTTGTGTGTATGTGTAATACATCCACGCGTACTGGAGGGCTCGCTCTGGGTCCATTTTTCAAACCTAAAATTAAAGGAAAAAAATTCACAAGTCTAGAATGTTAACTTAATGTCCTTAATATGTGTTAGTAACGTATTTTCTGTGCACACATGAAACCAGGTACAGATTCACTTAGTGTACGTGAGACCAGTACGCTTCTCGGACAGCCGTTGATTGGTGTGTTTCCCTGAGGCTAACTTGCTCTTCCCGTCTCGACTGTGGTTCCTGTCACTCCGGCGTCGGTTGTGACCACATGATTCTCCCAGTCTTCTTTCTGGACCACTGAAACCTCTGCTTGACATGACCGCAGGGTCCGGTCCACCTTATTTGCTCTGTTCTGTGTGTTACGAGTTCTTCTCCATTGGCAGCACTTACTCACCTCCGGGGTGAAATAATACAGTCTTAAACACAGACATGGAAGCTCCTTCTGTGTTCTGGTAGATTACAAGTTGGTCTTGTAAATGATCCGCAGTATGCTTATGGGAATTTTCCTTAGATTATCAAAATGAAACTCATGAAATAAAAATTCTCATAGAGACTTTTGCAAACTAAACTAAACTCCTGTCCTTAATTTGGGAAATAAGGTGTATGTAGTTCAATTACCAGTAAGCATTTAAACTTTGCGTGTCATCCTTGCGCAGGGGCCATGCTAATCTTCTCTGTATCATTCCAATTTTTTAGTATATGTGCTGCCGAAGCGAGCACTAGTAAGCATTTAAACTTTAAATATTTAGATAAAAATTATTTATTTATTTATTTATTTATTTATTTTTATTTATTTTATTTATTGTAAAAAATATTTATTATATTATATTTATTTATTTTATTTAATATTTATATTTAAAACAATTTTTATTACTAAACTAATAGAATCAGTCACTGCCTACGATGACCTGGCAGCTCGTTATGAACATGGCCAAGACTTTTCTTCATGCTTACCATATATACATACATATTTATGCTGTCACCATTCATAGGTAAAAATAGCCTGTTTTATTTTACCTCTATGTAAAGTGCCATATCTATATGGCCGTAAAAGAAAATTTAAATTTCACGTGCGAAATTCTGTGGTTTAAAAGGAAGGTAGATCCCGATTGCTGTCAGATTAAATGGTTTACCTTTTGTGATGTCTGTCCATTTCCTGCCTTCCCTTGAATGTCTCCTGTGCATCCCAGACTCACTTCTCAAAGTAAACTTACCATCTTCATCCCCTTCCCTTGGCCTACTTCTCTCATGTCTTCAGTGAATGCTACTCAGTTGCCCAAGCCCGAGAACCTCTCTCCCATGCCCATCTGGTGGCCAGATCCTGCCAGTTCTCTGTGGTAAAGAACGTGAGTGTCTGTTGCTCACTCGGCCCAGTGCCCCTACTGCCTTCGAGCTCTGGGGTTCGGCACAGGTGGTACTTCCAGTAAATTCTTGTTGGCTGTCTCAGGAGTGTGACTGGTGCCTGGAACACTGTCACTCTCCTGTCAGATACCACTGTCCCCATGAAACTTCTTTTATTCAGATCAGGTTCTTTTCGCTAGGCCTCTCCATGCCGTCCCCCTGCCAGGTGCTAGCACTCGGCACACTGTGGGGTCACGGTTTGGTGTGCACAGCAGTAGCCTGTCGTGTTCAGGATTGTATCCCGAGCACCCAGTACAAATATAATTAAATTCTCAGTTTTACTAAGCACAGTAGTTTTTTGTTGTTGTTTTTTAAGATTTTATTTATTAGGGAGAGAGAGAGCATGAGCAGAGGAGGGGCAAAAGGAGAGGGAGAAGTGGGCTTCCCAAGGACCAGGTTACTGGAGGCAGGGCTCGATCCCAGGACCCTGGGATCATGACCTGAGCCGAAGGAAGGCACTTCATGAACTGAGCCACCTGGGCAGGTGCCCCTAAGCACAGTAGTTTGTTTCAAAAAATAAGAAACGCCATTAAATTCTGCTTCTCCGTTCATACTTATTAAGAACCAGTTTTGTGCCAGGCTCTGCACGTCCTGCAAGAAGCACAGAGGGAGGAGTGTACGTAAGCAGGTCTGTCCGGGACTAAGGGGAGCTCTTTCCTTTTCAGAGCCCGAGCACCTGTTCCGATGCTGCGTGGATAAAAGGTCACAGAGGACAATGCTTGCTGTTGTGGACTACATGAGGAGACAGAAGAGGTAACGAAGTCAGTACGGCTGCTTGAGTTTGGGGATTTAGCGGTGTTAATTTTAATTTTAAAATTAAATTTTAAATTCTGCTGGTTGAATTTTACCATGATTATTTTAGGTGCTTCTGCTGTAAGGCGCCGTATTTAATTTGTGTGATGCTTGGATCTTCCTGAAATAATCCATATTTAGGGTGACACTTTGGCTAAGACAATATCAGGAACTGGATAAGATAAAAGTTTCTTTACTGTGAATCACGGGCTTCAAAATGCATGGTTCTGTATACTGTGTGTTCTGTATACTGTGGCGGTGTTTATTTTCTTGGTGGTGATAAATGGCTCTATCGTACAGTACCTTGTTCCTGTTACTCCTCATGAGAGTTTTACCAGTGAATGCAAGGGTTGCCAGAGGTCACGGTCAGATTGACCCGTACTGCTGCTGAGCTGACCAGAGTTGCGAGGAAACAGTGTAGGAGGCGGGTAACTGGGGAGGTAGGAATTGGTGGCTTGGGGTGTGTAGGCTGGCTGGTGGCAGTGGTTGACAAAGCGTGGGAAGGAGAGGTAGAAGGAAACTGAAAAATCCCTGCACGCCTTTACGTCTGTCCCCCTCTTCCATCCTGCTCCGCTCCCAGAAGCGCTGGGTCTTTCAGCGTCTTGGCTGCCAGTTAGAAAGTTACTGATTCACTTTCTTGTCCTGTACCAGACTCTCTTCTGAGAAAGCCCGGAAAGAGCTTTAACTGTCGCTGGAGCCTCTCTTTCCTCGGTGTGGGGAAGCCTCTCACCTTGGAATCATCCGGTGTGGAATTCTCATCGAGGTGGAGTGGTCTTGCCCTGGGCAGGCCCCGAAGAGCATAGAAGTTCGTCGTTTTCACTTTTCGTTCTGAATAGGCCTCGACAAGAGCCTGAGAGAATGTGAATAGAACAAAGCGTGTAAATACCCAAGTTCAAGTCCAGGTCCGGGACTTAGGAGCTGTGCCATCTCTGAAGTGCAGGTTCCCCGGTAGCTGTAGTTAAGTGCCAGCACCTGACTCGTCCGCCTGTGGATGACGTGTGCTGTCCCCGGGCTCCACCAGTGAGGAAACTGAGGCTCAGGAAGTGAGGTTGCTGCAGATGCTACAGCTTGCGGTGGGGGCCCCGGCTGGATTTTTACCAGGCTGTGCCCCCTCCACAATCAGCGCCCTTAGCCACTCCCTGTCGCGCGTGTCTCACGTGTCATGATGGTTTTGGAAGAGGTGTTATCTCTGGTCCCTTCCAGTCCTGACCTGCTGCTAGCACAGAAGACGGTGGTTTGGTAACTTAGGAAATGAACTGCACTCAGAGAAACACATAGTCGTGTCTTAGCAGAAACAGTCCTTGCATCCAGTCGCGCACTTGAAAAGCTTTGTTTGGTGTTGCTCGCTGTGCTGGGCGGCCCGTGCTTAGCCTGTGGTCTGTGGACGCCTTGATGGAGCGCGAACGTGAACCCCACATCTGTATGATCTGATGACCCGTCGCCTTCATGGCTGGTGCTCCACGAGGGGTCAGAGTTCGGGCTCTTCATGCTGAGAGTGGGACAGCCGTATGTTGCGGGGCAGGCGGGTTCGGGTGATTTGAGCGTCATTTTCTTTTTCACCAGAGCTCGATTGCACTGTATTCTAGACGAGCATGCTTTTCTCTTGATAGTGAAGGTGAAGAAAGGGACCTGACTGCATGTTACGTTTTTCTTTAGACCCTCCTTAGGAACAGTTTTTGATGATGCCTTCTGGCTGGAGTTGAATTATCTAGAGGTTGCCAAGGTTGCTCAGTCATGTGCTGCTCACTTCACAGCACTGCTCTACGCAGAAATCTACGCAGATAAGAAAAGCATGGAAGACCAAGACAGAAGGTAATGGAATTCAGACCTTTGGTTTTTTTAATTGGAGTTGACATGGTTTTGGTCAATGTAAATATAGTTCGTTTTGCTCCCGCTTCTCCATTTAAAAGACATCTTAGAAGTTTTTCGTCTTTTAAAGTGAAATGATAACATTTTAAAAGAAAGAAAAGGGGTTGGGCGCCTGGGTAGCTCAGTGGGTTAAGCCTCTGCCTTCAGCTCTGGGATCGAGCCCCGCATCAGGCTCTCTGCTTGGTGGGGATCCTGCTTCCTCCTCTCTCTGCCTGCCTCTCTGCCTACTTGTGATTTCCCTGTTGAATAAATAAAATCTTAAAAAAAAGAAATAAAAGGGGTGTTTATTAGATAAGACTTGTAGAAATTCTCCAGATAGCAAGCTCCTGGGGGACAGAGACCACAGTTATGTCTCTGTGTATTCCCCACAGCAGGTGGCATCGGGAACTTAATACAAGTGATAACAGACAGTTTTCACATGATGGAGTGATTCCCTGATTTCAGTGAAATTAATTTTACCACTAATATGCCAGCTTATTCAAAATCCATTTTACTTGCTGATTACAAAGTAATATAACGGATTTCTTTCTGTTTCTAAATCACTTTGATTACTTTGCGATATACCTGGATTTCTACTGATTTAATTAGCTTTTCCTCTGAGTTAGAACTCTTCTAAGAGTCCAGTAGGTGTTTCCTAGATCGTAGTGGAAAGGGAAAACCAGCAAGGGTAAAGAGTGGAAAACGCGCACTGTGTTATCCCAGCAGCCCTCCTCGGATTTATTCATCTGACGTGGCCTAGTGTTTATTTTTGTTCTCAGCCTCTTTTTCCAACCACAGAACCATTCATATTACAGAATTGAAAAAGCGAAGATATACAACGTTGCTACATTTCTCACGCTTGCGACTTACAGTTTCTCCTTTGGCTTGTCCTTAGGCTAGAAGTACTGTGGGTCTTAGACTGTGGAAAACCAGGAGCTAGAATTCAGATCCTACTCCAAACATAAATCAGTGTGCCTGGACTGATTTCTTAACTCTCTGGCTTGGTATTTAATTTCTATTTTTCAACTGAAAACAAAAATCGATATGTAGATACTGTAACATGTGATTGATGTGTTCACCATCATTGTAGACTTTGTATGAAGACAATTCTGTTCTCGAAGTATGTAATGAGTATGTGAAATCGGTTATTGCTTATTCTTAGAGACTTAAAATCTGAGTCAGGGTCTGCATAGGAATTCTGATCTGAATGTGTTTCAGTATCCTGGTTTCACAGAGTATTTCTTACTAATCAGGAGGGAATAACTGAACTCTTTGATGGGTGTAAATAAAATCACCTGAATTGGTAGGTAGGTGATTGTATAGAATTTGGCACATTTTTGCAAAATTGCTTATTTAATAAGCAAGAGGGCCTGGATTTTTATTTTGGTTACCTTTAAAGATATTATTTATTTATTTATTTATTTATTTGACAGAGAGATCAAAAGTAAGCAGAGAGGCAGGCAGAGAGAGAGGAGGAAGCAGGCTCCCTACTGAGCAGAGAGCCTGATGTGGGACTCGATCCCAGGACCCTGAGATCATGACCTGAGCCGAAGGCAGCGGCCTAAGCCACCGAGCCACCCAGGTGCCCCTATTTTGGTTAACTTTAGGAACGAGTCCTTGACTCATAAGGCTTGTTGTCTGCTTTACCAGTTTGGTTTTGACTTTTTCCCGCCAGGTGCCTGATGGCAAAGGAAGAGCAGATAGACGAGCTTGACGGAGGGCAGGGAATGCTAGTTTTCTTCAGTGACCTGGAGAGGTGCCCTGCAGTTGGATTTGTTAACTTGCTCTTGAGCACAAATGAAATTTCCAAGTTAGTGTCTGTAGTTATTTCAGAGAGAAATCCAAAACTCCCTCATTCCGATCTAGAGCAGAGGCCTTAGCTCCTGGCCTCAGTGGTTTCGGTGTTCCTGGTCCAGTGGAACGCTGACTGCCGGGGAGGGTTACAGCCCTGGGCTGACCAAGTCATCACCTGCAGGACTGTCTCCCCACTTTCCAGATTTCTGCTCTGAAAGCTAACTCTCTCTCCATGACTTGCCAGTGAAGAAACTCCGTAGTGTCAGGATAGAAAGGTCAGGGGCCGTCAGTGCGCTTCCGTCCCTCGGCGCTCTGTGCCCCTCCGGGAGCTGTGTTCCTCGTCTTTACAGATGCTGCTTTTATCACATGAGTATGAACCCATAAATATACTTCCGTTTTCCTCATTTTTGAGCTTTATGATGAATTATATGTGGACTTTTCTACAACTTGTTTTCCTGCTCATTATTTTTGTGAGCTTTATGTGTGTGTGGCTGTAGTTCATTCGTCACTGCCGCTTTGTGTTCCTCTCGAGGACACAGCACGGTTCGTTGGCCTGTTCCCCGGTTAATGATCTGTATCTCAGTGTGAAATTAATTACTGGGTTGCCGGGTATGCAGAATTTCAGCCTTATAAACATAATGCCAAATTATCTTTAATGTCATTATACCAATTTGCGTCCTTCTCGGAAATGTAGTTCAGGAGGGAGTAGGTGAGTAGAAAGCCTTACATTTAAGGAAGGGGGCCGAACCAGAATACTAGAGGTACTACCACGTATAAAATTTATTTTATACTCTGGATTATTCTTGTCGTAAACAGTTCAGGGGTGGCATGATTTCTGAGTTGAAATCACTTATGGGACTGAGTGTCTTATAATGCCTGGTTTGCAGCTCAGGCCTTGGACTCCACAAATCCAGGTTTTCTTCCTGTTGCTTAGTTTTATAATCTTAGGGGTAGGGGGAATCCCACTGATCCCCTTCTTTCTCAACACCTAATATTATCAGACTTCTTAATTTTTGCCAGTTTATTAGGTGGTAAGTAGTGTCTCATTGTGGTCTTAATTTGTGTGCCTGTGATTATTAATGAGGTTGAACTTCAGGTAAAACCACTGATAGAACATTTAGGAAGTGGGGAGCATCTGTTTTTAAGCAGGCCAGGCTCTGTAAGTAAGTGCATTTTGGCATCTGGCCTCCCCATATATCAGACTATCATTAAAATTTGATTCTCCTTCAAAATATTAATGCTCACAATTTTTTTCCACTCTAGGTATAAGTTATATAGAATTTTAAAGTGTAAATGTTTCACTATGTTTTATCTGTGACCTTGGTTTATTTTTCCCATCCAAGTCTATACTATCTATATTAAGTTAGCTTCAAAGTAGTATATTCTTTATATACTGTATATAAAAGAAGTGCTCTTGTTACAAACAGGAGTCTTACATTTGAAGAAGCAAGCCAGAGTACAGCTATTTCTAGTTTGAGTGAAAAAAGTAAAGAAGAAACTGGAATACGTTTACAGGTAAATATTATAGAGACCTTGTTTGTGATACTATTTATTTATTTTATATTTTGGATAATTATTTTGTTACAGAGATTATAGATGTCATTTGATTTTCAAATGGATGTTACTTTTTGGACTGAGCGTCATGTGCCTAAGCTCCTGGTTTGAAGGTTGGGCCTTGGAGTAGCAGACAGACTTGAGTTAATTCTGACTCAGCCACTTCGTTGTAAAATCTTGCACAAAATTACTTACCTTTTCAACCTTGAGTTCCTTCCTCTGAAAGTTGGAAGGAAAACCACCTGTCTCAGAGGGTAAATTTATACCATGTGTTTTCTGCCACAGTAGTCTGTTCATTTTCTTTGTAGCATTTAACATTTATAATCACGTATTCATTTGTTTCCTTGTTTATTGTATGTCACACCTCAGGGCAGATGGCTTCTTCTATAAATCTCCTAATGTCCATCCTCACTGAATTTCTTTAGTCCGCTCATTCCTCTGAAATGACAGTTTTGGTCTTTCGATTTTGCTTAAACCCCTGGTTGTCTCTCCTACTTTTGCTTATAGCTTGCCTCCTGCTTCTGGAAGAAAACAGGGGACAGGGAGATGACGTCCCACCATCATACATGGAATCTCCCTGCGTCTGCTCCATCGTTAACGTTTCCTCTTGTTAGAGATACACCTTCCCCTTCTAGTCAAGACAGTCCTTCCTGTGCTTTGTTTTTTATGAACTCTTTCTCAGAGAATGTATTCTTTACTGTGCTGTGCTCCCTCTGAATGTGCCTAAACATCTTCACAGTCCTATTAAAATCGCTCCCCTTCAGGGGCGCCTGGCTGGCTCAGTCGCTAGAGCAGGAGCCTCTTGATCTCGGGTCATGGGTTCACACCCCATGTTGAGTGTAGAGCCTGTTTAAGAAAAAATAAAATCATTCCCCTTTAAACGAACACAAAATCGTTTCCCTCTATTTCATCCTTTCTGGCCTCCCTTCCGTAACGGCCGGCCAGACTTCGTGGGGGACCTGTGTGTCATTGCTGTCTCTCATTCTTCCCTTTCCAGGCTCCTGCCTGAAGCAGCACTTGCTAAACCCCCCCAAAACTCACGTGACTAGTCGGGAGGTCGCCTGCCCCCCAGCACCCTCCCTAATGTCCTGGGAACACTTAGAACCCTCAGGCACGCCTTGTGTGACGTGTGTTCTCTCTCTTCGCTGATCCCATTCTTCCTTCTCTTTTCCCTTTTTTTTTTTTTTTTTTAGATTTTATTTATTTATTTGACAGAGATTACAAGTAGGCAAGAGAGGCAGGCAGGGAGAGAGAGGAGGAAGCAGGCTCTCCGCGGAGCAGAGAGCCCGATGTGGGGCTTGATCCCAGGACCCTGGGATCACAACCTGAGCTGAAAGCAGAGGCCTTAACCCACTGAGCCACCCAGGCGCCCCTCTCTTTTCCCTTTTTGCTTTTTTATAGTCTTACCCTCTTTTACTGAGTTTTTAAAGTATTTTCTGTGTGTCAGGCCATGTACAGGGCTTGGGTACTGAATGAACAACAGCAAGGGCTCAATTTCATGTTCATGAATATCAACAGTTTAATTAGAATTGTAGAATTAGGCCAGTGTCAATGAATTTGTATGTAGTAAGTATTTCCCAGAGCAAGCATGAGGCACTTAAAGTGCTTGACTGATTTTCTGTGCAAAAGTTTCTAGCTCTTTCATTTTTCCCGTTTTCTTTTTCTTTCTTTCTTTTTTTTTTTTAAGATTTTACTCATTTATTTGTCAGAGAGAGAGCAAGCACAGGCAGACAGGGTGGCAGGCAGAGGCAGAGGGAGAAGCAGGCTCCCTGCCGAGCAAGGAGCCCGATGTGGGACTTGATCCCAGGACGCTGGGATCATGACCTGAGCTGCAGGCAGCCGCCCAACCAACTGAGCCACCCAGGCGTCCCTCCCGTTTTCTTTTTCTTAAGCAGGCTCCATGCCCAGCATGGAGCCCAGTGCAGGGCTTGAATTCATGACACTGAGATCAAGACCTGAGCTGAGACCGAGAGATGCATGCTTAACTGACTGAGCCACCCAGGCACCCAGTTTTTTATTGTTTCCTGTTCTCATTTTTATTTTACTGAGAATGTTTTAAACCAAATCAGTTTTGTGCAAACTTAAGAACAAAGATTTGAGTCAGTAAGCCACTTTTTTATCCATACCACATTTTACCAGTTTTAACATGATGCAACTTTGAGGTTTTTGTTTTTCAGAGAAAAATTCGTGACCTTTATTTTTACTACATTCAAGTTTTCAAGAGTCAGACTTTGCAGACATCATTATCCCCTGCACAATTTTAGCAGTTGATAGGATTATTTGGTTTTGTTTTAATTTTCTTTTTATTTGGGGTCTTTTGTGGATCCATACAAATTTTAGGATTGTTCTAGCTCTGTGAAAAATGCTGTAGTATTTTGACAAGGATTGCTTATAACAGTTTTGTTTTAAGATTTTATTTTTGAGTTAATCTCTAAACCCATTGTGGGGCTCAAACTCACGACCCTGAGATCAGGAGTCGCATGTTCCTCTGACTAAGCCAACCAGGCACCTCATTTGTTTTTGTTTTTATGATTATTTTTGTATGTTAAAAACCTGGTATATTGGGATTGATTTCTTTTTTAATTCATGTAATTGTGAGCAGTTGTCTTCAGGGAGTCAGTCATTCTGTTCTTTGGGATCAGTTTGTTGTGTTGCTGGTTCAAAAGTTTCTATTTCAGGGGTGCTGGGTGGCTGAATTGGTTAAGCGACTGCCTTCGGCTCAGGTCATGATCCTGGAGTCTCAGGATCCAGTCCCACATCGGGCTCCCAGCTCCATGGGGAGCCTGCTTCTCCCTCTGACCTTCTCCCCTCTCACACTCTCACTCTCTCTCAAGTAAATAAATAAAATCTTTAAAAAAAAACCTTTATATTTCAGTATCACTGCCTTTTGCTTTTGTAACAAAACATTTAGAGTTGGGAGATACATGTTGGTTATGGTAAAAGTTCCTCTTTGCTAAATTTATAAAGTGACATTTTTCCTTTTCCCATGTTTGTTGTTGCCTTGTTTTTAGGATCTGCTCTTAGAAATCTACAGAAGCATAGGAGAGCCCGATAGTCTGTATGGCTGTGGCGGAGGGAAAGTCTTGGAGCCCCTCACTAGGTAAACCGCACATTTCTAGATGATGCTGTTGTCATTCTGTCTGTGGAGGACTTCAGTGCATGCGGAACGCAAAGGGATTTTGCAAATCTCGTTACAGACTACGAACGTACGAACATGAAGCAATGTGGGGGAAGGCCCTGGTGACCTATGACCTTGAGACGGCCATCTCCTCCTCAGCCCGCCAGGCGGGGATCATTCAGGTGAGCTGCCGTCTGCCCCGGAGAAGCTCTGCCAGCCTCGTGCCGAGCTGCTTTCAGTCCGAGCAGACACACGAGAGCCGAGAACGTCCCTGCTCAGCGGGCACTGGGCTGACAACCCCACGGGACGCGCGGCTGAGTCGGGCAGGTCACTGACCTCCGAGTGTGGATTTGGTGATCGTGGTCTTGCCAGTCGACAGCAGAAGACATTTCCTCATGGGGTCCAGTGCGCCACACGGGGGCTGTGTCTCCCGGAAACCCTTCCTCGGGGTCTGGGTCACCTGCGCCACTGGCTGACGTCCCGTAGCCGTTCTTCTGTCACGGCCGGGGCTGAGGAGCGCCCTCTGCGCCTCTGCGGGGAGCTTCCTAACCAGGATTGCGGGATTTTCACTGATGTGTTGTGAAAGCTACTTTTTGTGTTTGCTGTTTATTTCTCTAGTTCTGTTATCTTTGAGTACTGAGCTTTTTTTTTTTTTTTAAATACTCTCCTGCTCAGGCCTTGCAGAATTTGGGACTCTGTCATGTTCTTTCCGTCTATTTGAAAGGACTAGATCGTGAGAATAAGGAGTGGTGCACGGAGCTCCAGGAGCTCCACTACCAGGCAGCGTGGAGGAACATGCAGTGGGACCACGGCCTCGCCGTCAGGTGAGAGGAGCTCGGGTGCCGTGTGCTGCGCTTTCTCGAGCTGCGTGTGGCGAGCCATTGCTCGGGTCACTCTCGGTGTCACGGGGGTTGTGTGCTTTCCAGGCTGTGGACATGCCCGCGTGGCTCCGGTAGGACAGCAGAGAGCAGAGGCTATGCGGGAAGTGGATTTCCGCTTCTTCCTAGGGTAGTTCCACTCCCACCCCCGAGATAGACGCTTGGAAATAGAAATCTAAAATGTATTTCTCGTGAGAGTTTCTGCCTATCCGTCCAAAGAAAACTACTGTCCTTTCCCTTCCCATAGCCTGGTGCAGACTCTCGGGTTAGCCAGCACTTCTACGGGCTGGATGGTTCCCAGAAGATTGCTTACGGTACTGATGCAGTGTTTCCTGCTATAACAGCTGCGGACCCGGGAGCACACGAAGACGCTCCTTATAACGGGCGCCATGGTAGCACTGGTTTTTCCGACTCTAGGCCAAACACCTAATTCAGTAAAAGATTTCACTTTTATCTAAAAAGTTTTATGGTGACATAAATGCCAAAAAAATGAGATCATATGAATTATATGTTGAATTGTCTTCATTGAAAAAAATTTCATTAACTGAGGTGTTCTTCCAATTTCAAACTATTAGATTGCTGTAAAGTTAGAGAAACGCTTTCATATTTTTACAGCCTTTAACTGGCGGAGCGTGTTCTCGCTCCCCTCGGTAAACCACCACAGACTGTTCTTCCGTGGCCGGCGCATTTCGGGCTTGTCGGCTTTCTCCGGGTGCTTCCTGCTGGCCAAGCTGCTCCTGCCTCGGGGCCTTACGAGCATCTCGTTTTTACCCCTGTCCCACGTGTATGGTGTCTTGTCACTCACATTCTCGTTTAACAGGGCCAGATCTCACACTTGTGCTGACCACCTGTCGAGTAGCCACCCGGGCGTCCCAGTACCCAGTTTTAATTCGCCACACGTCCCTCATCACTGTCCAGTATTTTTTCATTTGTTGTCCATCTTCTCCAGAGCACAGCGTGAACTCCATGAGAATGACGACCCTATGTGACTTGTCCACTCACGGATCCCTTGCCTCTGGAACCTGGTGCCGAGCGCCTGGCACACAGTCGGTGTTCCCGGAGCCGGTGCATGAGAATGTAGCATAGTTAGAACCAGCCAAAATAGCTGAGAAATTACTCTTTTTTGCTTGAATAATTTAGATGATCTACAAAATTCTTTGTATTTCTTGCCAGAATTCCTAGAAATGCATTTTTTTAAGTGGAGAAGTCTTAATCGTAGTTGTCAGATTTTTTTTTAAGTGAACTATTTATACATGTATATTTTAGGATTCTTTGTTTATAATTACATTTTTTTCCTTTTATGTTTTAATTATCTCACAGCAAGGGACTAGAAGGACCCAGTTACCATGAATCACTGTACAATGCTCTGCAGTCTCTCAGAGATAGAGAATTCTCCACATTTTACGAAAGTCTCAGATATGCCAGGTATTACAAAATGAGTTACTGTATTTTAACGTTTAATGTCATGACTTCTTTTCTGAAAACTTGATGAATAATTTCAGTGTGAGGATTTGTACTGGTGAAGGGATAAAGGACTTGGTGGCTTTGGTCTGATTGTTTCTTTGTCATTCTCGTACTCCTCTCGGAAACCAAATTCCCTGTGTAATAAATTGTGCCAGTCAGCACTGACCCTTGAGCAGTGCGGACAGGGGAGGCGAAATCCTGTGACTAACAATTTCTTAGCTCCCGTAAGTCTGAGAAATAAGCACTCAGATGTCTTTTCTCTTTTGCAAGAAGGTTTTTGTAGGAACTCTGGGTGTGCCTATCCTAATAGTTGTCTTATATCTTACAAAGGGGTTCTCTGTGTTTCAGATGTTTTATATTAGAGATTTCTTTTGTGTTTATTTGTCAAATAGATATATAGTATTTTTTTTGTTTTAGATGTAGCAGCATGCTCATAGATTAGGTACTTAAATCAATTGTTACATTATCTATCTATATATATATAAAATACCTTTTTATTTGTTCATATGGTTCAGATCTGTTCTTTCCTTTAAAAAATTAAAATTCCCTTTGGGACCAGGTCAGCTCTTTATGCAGACCCCTCAAGAACGTCTTGTTGATTCCCACCTCTCTGTCTGCTTCCTGGACTTCTGTGTCCTGATAGTTTTAATCTTGTCTCCTCTAGTAGCTGTGTGGCATTCACCTCTTAGCTTAGTGTTCTTTCTGTAAAGTAGTGACTCACGGTCAGGACTTACCGATACTTGGGCTTGTTATGAGGCACAGATGAGATTGTGCCCAAGAGGGTACTTAAGTATAACAGACTAAACACATGTAATACACTGGTTTTTATTTAACAGTAGTTAGTGACCTATTAAATCCTGTATTTTCTACAGAAATATTTGCTACCATCAGTGCTTATTATGTCCTAGTCATTTTGTTAGGCTCTTTCTGTACATGTTCTCTAAGGTTCAAAATAATTCTGAAAGTGGAAAAAACATAGGAACCCAGTAACGTGGCCTGGGTTAGCAGCCAGGAGTGGGAGATCCGGGGTGAAATCTTGGTCTGAGCGATGACTCTGTGCCCCCTGCATTGTGCCGGTGGTACTTGTGAATGTTGGGAGCATCTGGTCACCAGCAAAGTCAGTGAGAATGCTTTACGAGCAGATACGAGCTTCCATCTTTCTGAAAATCTCTTAGTGTCCCATGTGTCTTGTGTTTTCTCCCTCCAGGGTGAAAGAAGTGGAAGAGCTGTGCAAGGGGGGCCTTGAGTCTGTGTACTCCCTCTACCCCACACTCAGCAGGCTGCAGGCCATCGGCGAGCTCGAGAACATCGGGGAGCTGTTCTCCAGGTATGTGGTTTGGACGACTTCATAACAAACCCTCAAGTGCAGCTCTGCTGTTTTCTCTTTGCACTGACTTACAAAACAAGGAAAGAGGCTGTCAGTAGGTTTGTTTCTTTTATCACGATGTAAGTCAGTGAGCCTCGTGAGCTGTGTTCTTATTAAAAGAAGCATTTTGAAAAATACTGTAAAAATACAAGTTTTTGAAATTTAGCATCATTGTGCTTTCTTCTTCACAGCTCTTGCCCTCTTGTACCCCACATAAAGTTGTTTTTTTTCCTTTTTTTTTTTTTTTTTTGCCCGAGGGCTTGGTACGCCATTCTGTTGTAGCCCTGTATTGGATCAGTGTCGTTCTAGCTATCCTCTGCCATGCTGTCCTAGAAGCTTCCGAAAGCCACTTTCATTTCCTAGTCCTCCCCTTGTCGTCTTCTTCCTGTCCCTGCTTCCTCTCAATTCCTGTCAGTGCAGGGGTCCTGAAGGACTGGACAGTCCTGCTTCATGTGGACTTTTCATGTAAACTAGTCGTACAGTATGCATTTTCTCTTCTTTAATAAATAATGTTTGCCAGGTGCCAGCATTTCTCTCTCTGAATTGTGATTTCTTTAACAACTATAATTATGCATAGAGTCATCCCCTGTGCATAGTTGGACATAGTAGAAATTAAAGAGTTCACTTCGTTTCCTTGCTGACATGTCTGCTTTTGCCACAGGGAGTGCTGAAGCAGGACTGGGGGTGTAGGCGTTCTGTGTGACAGGCCTGATGAAGGTCTTCTCTTCTCAGAAGAATATATACTTAGAAGTGCTGCCTTTTTTTTTCTTCTTTTTTTTTTTTTAAATTTATTTATTTGTCAGAGAGACAGAGAGCGAGCACAGGCAGACAGAGTGGCAGGCAGAGGCAGAGGGAGAAGCAGGCTCCCTGCCGAGCAAGGAGCCCGATGTGGGACTCGATCCCAGGACGCTGGGATCATGACCTGAGCCGAAGGCAGCCGCTTAACAAACTGAGCCACCCAGGCGTCCCAGAAGTGCTGCCTTTTCTGAGGTTGAAGAGTATTTTTAAGAAAATCGTTAGAAATGTTCATCATCTGTAGCCCCCGTGCTGACCATCAGAGAGCTGATGCTTTTGGAGCTTTCTACACTTCGGTCCTTTTTGAACCATTTTGAATTTCTAGTGTACTTAACAGTAGGGATTTTGTTTTCTTCCTTTCTCTTGCTTACATGAATTCTGTGACTGTGCTCGCAGCTCAGGCACGGATAGACAACCTTCCGAAGTGTATACTAAGTGGCGGAAACACTCGCAGCTCCTCAAAGACAGTGACTTCAGTTTTCAGGAGCCCATCATGGCTCTCCGCACGGTCATTTTGGAGATCCTCATGGAAAAGGAAATGGAGAATTCCCAGAGAGACTGTGTCAGGGATATCCTCACCAAGCACCTTGTAGAATTCTCCGTACTAGCCCGAACTGTCAAGAACACTCAGGTAATGGGATTCTGAACCATGTCGTCTCACCCCATGACCTTTCCTTTTGAGACAGAAAATAGAAAGCACAAGTAAAACGGAAATGTCATTGAGAAACAGATTGCTATAAAAATACTGTTTAGCATAATTTCCCATTTTGGCATCAGACCTTCTCTGTGCCTGTTTCCTGGTTCTAGGGTGATAACATGTAGCTTACTACATCGATAACAGTTCATTAACTGTATGTAGTGTGCGTATACACACATGTATGTACGTACATATGTCTGTATGTTTATATGTACTTGAGAGAAAAACGGGCCGATATGGGGCTGGAGCAGGCAGGTGGAGATGTGCTTGAGCTGGTCCCGACAGGTGGTCGTCAGTGAGGGGTGGTTACCGCTCTCCTGATTATTACTCGTGCTCGTAGTAGGAATAGTAAAAGTAGTAATTCTTGTCTGTTCTTTTCATTTCAGCTCCCTGAAAGGGCAATATATCAAATTAAACAATATAATCCAGCTTGTTGTGGAGTCTCTGAGTGGCAGCTGGAGGAAGTGCAAGTATTTTGGGCAAAAAAGGAGCAGAGTCTCGCCCTGAGTATTCTCAAGCAGATGATCAAGAAGCTGGATGCCAGCTGTGCAGAGGTTCACTTTTTTTATTGGCTGAATGAATTCCTGTTATAAAAAGAGTGACTGTGCTTTTAAATATTTTTAATAAATCCACTGTGACATTACTGGTCCATGAACAAGAAACTGTAAAAAGGAGCCTGGAAAATTAGTATTTGTAAAAGCAGTCTAGAAAATACTCGGTTTTTTTTTTTTTTCTATTTGCAGGAATTCTGCCAGTCCATCTTGTGGTAGATTCATTTGATTTATCCCAATGTTAAACTGTTTTTATTTATTTTTTTTTAACTTTATGTGGAATTGGAGAAGGGTGTGTCAGAAATAAACATGAAAGAGCTACTATAAGTTTGAAATGAATAGGAGAGGAAATGCGTGAGAACAAAAGTTAAAAGAGGAGCAAGTTGGAATGATTGTCAGTCCACCTCCTGGGGAAATACAATGGCTGATAATTTCCTGCTACTGGCTACTGAAAACTAGCTTCTGGAGCTCTCCCTCACCGGTGCTCTTGCACTCAGCGGGATTAGGACAATGACAGGACTCATTTCACAGGGTTCTTGAGCCTTGAACCTCTGGAAATAAAACATAGCCTTTGTAGAGTGCCTGGTGTATACAAGTGTTCAGTAATCGTGAGTTGCTCCAGTAGTAGCAATAATAATAAATAGTAGGAGAAGATTATTTCATAAAACTGACCTATTTGTCATTATTAAAATCATTGTATGGTGAAAGCAGATGAGGAAAAATATTTTTATCCTGCTTTTTCACCTACATGGAAGATATTTTCGTATATTGTGCTGGTGAATTGCATTTTAAGATTTTGCTTTCTGTATACAGAATGATCCCGATCTAAGACTTATATATGCAGAATGTCTGAGGGTTTGCGGCACCTGGTTAGCGGAAACTTGCCTGGAGAACCCTGCGGTCATCATGCAGACCTACCTAGAGAAGGTAAGCTTTCCTAGCAGCCCTGGAGAGTTGTTCAGTATGAATACACTTGATCTTTTTCATCAAGGCCTTCATTTTTTGGATATATAGCTGTTGTAGCTCTGTGTAACTTTTAAAGCAGAATGAAGTACAGTACTAAAAAAGGACACGGGGAACGCCTGGGTGGCTCAGTTTGTTAAGCGGCTGCCTTCGGCTCAGGTCATGATCCCAGCGTCCTGGGATCGAGTCCCACATCGGGCTCCTTGCTTGGCAGGGAGCCTGCTTCTCCCTCTGCCTCGGACTGCCACTCTGTCTGCCTGTGCTCGCTCGTTCTCTCTCCCTCTCTCTCTGACAAATAAATTAAAAAAAAAAAAAAAAAAGGACACAGTCTGTCTTCCCTCTGCGCCCACCTCCCGCTACTACTCTCTCAGCCAGCTGTTTCTGATCATTTCTCATTTATCTACAAAAAGAGCTGATTAAGGGATATCCACGGCAGTCTTTATTCCTTTGTAATCTCAGCTGCCCTCCAAGTAGGACTTGCACTTCTGTAGTCCCTCCCCTTTCAGCCTTCCTGTTGCTCCTTAATTCCTTTTGTTTAATTAATTTTGGAAATAGCTAGTGTAGCATGGAAATCATTATGACTGTCTTTAAATTTTATGGAGCCCTGTGTTTTTGTACAGTTCTTTAGCTGTTTGGGTTATTTCTGCACCATCAAGGCTATTTGAAAATTTAAAACAGTGTACTTCATATATTTTAGCTTATCCATATATATATATACACATATATATATATATATAAATTGAATTTAGTGCAGTATTTCTTTGAGTCTTTGGATGCATTTAGTATCTGTAATATAAATTGATTGTTTCCTTCAAGGCAGTGGAAGTTGCTAGAAACGATGACGGAGAAAGCAGTGATGAGCTTAGAGATGGAAAGATGAAAGCATTTCTCTCATTGGCACGGTTCTCGGACACTCAGTACCAGAGAATTGAAAACTACATGAAATCATCAGAGTTTGAAAACAAGCAGGCTCTTCTGAAAAGGGCCAAAGAGGAAGTGGGCCTTCTCAGGGAACATAAAATCCAGACCAACAGGTAATGAGATGTCTACCAGTGAAAGTGGTAAGACAGATGTACAGAACCAGAGCGTGAATTCATGGTCTTTGATTCTAGACATCGTAGAGTATAGGGCTTTTTGTTTTGTTGGTATCATAGTTACAAAGAGATAGGTGTTCAATTTAAATACAGAAGAGTTGTCTCTTCAGTGTAGTCAAACCCTTCTTCAGACTAGAGAAGAGAGTTAAGTAGGCGTCTCAGGTAGGGTCCATTTGTCCCCAGTTGCTTAGAATGGCTTTTGAATTGCACAGACTTACTTCCGGATATTAAAAGTAAGTTTGTTCCCTTAGTAGTTTTAGAATTTGGATTTTTCTCCGAGATGGATACCTGACTGTTCATTTGTGTTGCATTTCATGTATGACTTTGTAGTTCTGAACCATTTGACGGGTTTTGTGTTTTCTTCTAATTATCCAATGCAAGATACACAGTGAAGGTCCAGCGGGAGCTGGAGCTGGATGAGTGCGCGCTCCGTGCCCTGAAAGAGGACCGTAAGCGCTTCTTATGTAAAGCAGTTGAAAATTACGTCAGTTGCTTACTGAGTGGAGAAGGACATGATATGTGGATATTCCGTCTTTGTTCTCTCTGGCTTGAAAATTCTGGAGTTTCTGAAGTCAACAGCATGATGAAGGCAAGTCTTCTCTTTTAAACCCAGTATTCTAGCCTGTGTGTTACAAGCTTAGACATAAGTCCACCAGTATCAGATTTCATATGTTCTTTGTATCCCTGGTATTTGGTTTGATGCTCTACTCATAGGTACTCGTTGAGCTCCAGTGATGCAGGTTTCTGCAGAGATGAGAGCATCTAGTTTATTCCTCGCCTATTCCTTCTCAGTAACTGCTGGGAAGTGCCAGGATGCCAGACTGGGAGATTAAGGCAGTTAAAGATGATGTGACCACAGGCAGGTTCTCCCTCCTGCTTTATCTTTTCTGAGATTTTTTAAGTGAATTACTTTTGTAAATGAAAAAGTTTAAGGAAAACATTAAGGCAGTAGTATTTCATAAGTTTTCATGTAAAAACTAGATTTTATTGAGGATACCTGATATTAAAGTTATGCTTACCAGATCTACATTGGCAACCAACTTGAAGCTTACAAAAATGTTTCTCCTGGATGAAAAGAATGATAAGACTCTTAATAGATACAAGTGGTCTCTACTGCTAGTGCTCATTAAATCCTGTTTTAGCGTACAGAGCCCAAGTTCCTCCATTATATCACACACAGCTTCTCTGTAGTCAAGATCACAATAGCCCTCAGATCCACATTTCTCCTCCTTGGACTCCCTGGAATGAAATCATTGCAAGTGTTCTAGTTCTGAATACAATTTAATTTCGGATCAAATATTGTGTCTTACCAGTGAATCAATCTAGAATACCCATCAGGAAGACTAAGATGAATGTCAAGGGAAAAAATGTAATTAGTGATGTTTTATTAACAACAAGATGATGATTGTGCTAGTAGCATTATTTTAGAAACATTTACTTGCTTAGATGCGAGACTTTTTTAAATGCATGTTTCTTAAGGCTTTTTTTCCTTTTTTTTTTTAATGATAGACCGATGGAATGAAGATTCCATCATACAAATTTTTGCCTCTTATGTACCAGTTGGCTGCTAGAATGGGGACCAAAATGATGGGGGGCCTTGGATTTCATGAAGTCCTCAATAATGTAAGTAAACCTGAAAATCAAAACAGAGCTGCTTTTCTTTCATATTTTATATATTACTGTTCCACTCTACGTTATGAAAATACAAAAAGATTGTAGTCATTCATATTTATTTTGCTGTAAAAGCGTAGGAATAAAAATTCCCTTTTGTCTCATCTCACTGCACGTTAAGTTACTCCGTTTCTCTGTCATTTCTCCCCATTCCTCTGTCTCACACATGCACGCACTCTACCCACGGTGGCATCTGGTGGAAAAGCACATATCTGTAATGCCCAACAAAAGAAAACTGTTAGAGAATTTATATTTTTGTTTGATTGGTTGGTTGCATAAATCTAACAGTCCTTTGTTCTTGGACAGCTGATCTCTCGAATTTCAGTGGACCACCCCCACCACACCTTGTTTATCATATTGGCCTTAGCAAATGCAAACAAGGATGAATTTTTGACCAAACCAGAGGCAGCAAGAAGGAACAGAATAATTAAAAATGCACCTAAACAAAGCTCTCCACTCGACAAGGTATTTGGATTAAACATATATACCTTTTTGAATTGTAGTGTTCATACCTTTCCACAGTTCTCCTTTCTTAAGTTTCCAGGACGCTGAGACTGTGTGCTGCCGGCCGTATTCGGTTACTGTGCCACCTAACACTGGCTCAGAATTCCTGAATATCCTCCAGCTGTAGTAGATGCCAGTACTTTTTTTCCTTACAGCAAAGAAAAAATAATTTTGAAATATACCTAAGTCCTTTGCTGTTGATATAATTGTACCTTTGATGTATTTCATTCACAAGGTGACTCTTTTGTTTCTGAGCGACTGTAGTCTTTCCAGTGTTTAGTGCATAAATTCTGCTTCTCCTTTTGTTATAACGGAAAAATTTAAATGTTGGGTATTTTTTGGGGGGGGGGGTGGGTATTTCTTTCTTTTGTTTTTTCTTTTCTGAATAGGATCGAACCGAGGCTGCAAACAGAATAATACACACTATCCGAAGTAGGAGACCGCAGATGGTCAGAAATGTTGAGGCGCTCTGTGATGCTTACATCATATTAGCAAACTTAGATGCCGCTCAGTGGAAGACTCAGAGAAGTAGGTGTTTGAAAGAATGACAGCTGCTCTTATGCTATGTTTTTCTCGGGACAGGTATACTAAGAACCGAGCCTAATATGTAATCTCTCTAACTCTTAAAAATGAGGAGCCTTTACCATTTCCTCTGTAAGCGTTAGAATGCCTTGCCTGTAATCCGTCATTCTTCTTACTGTCTCTGTTCAAATAGTTACAGACTGCTGTGATATTTGGTTATGTGCATACATTCAAGTTTCTCTCCCCATATTTTAACAATTGTATTCCCTTTTCTGGTCAGAATCAGGTCTTTGCATTTAAGTTCTTCATACTTGAAAATAAGACTGAGAATTCTCATAGTATTCCTCTAAGCAAACAAAGCATATTAATCATCACATCCTTTGGTTCCATTTAATAGTAATATGGTGGGAGTACATTATCTATGTCCCATGAAGGCTGTTGTGTAATTGTCTTAAGGCACTCAGCCGGCTTCTGGCCTAATTACTAATGCCAGCTACCTGCAGAGTCACGTGTAAGCCATGTCAGCTGTTGTCCTGCTCTGGCCCTGCACTGCATCGTGTCCCAAGCCCAAGATCTTCATTTCTGGGTCAGGGCCAGAACCGCAGATTAGCCACAGGTTGGGGTCTATGGCATCTGCTGAGTTCTTCTGCTTTACCTTCAGAGCTGTTCCTCAATGCCTTTTGTTACCAAAACCTCTTTATTTTAAATACAGAAGGCATAAATATCCCAGCAGACCAGCCAATTACTAAACTGAAGAATTTAGAAGATGTTGTTGTTCCAACTATGGAAATTAAGGTAATTTACTATTAACTGTCTTAATTTTTTTATTGAACTAAATTCTCCATTAGGTTAACTATCTGACATCAAAGTGGTTAAGATTGGGACTTCCATGTTTCGTACTGTAGTTTCTTTACAAACTCCCTTTACCTAAGCCTGAATATTCTCAAAGGGTTCTCCTGCTTTCTTTTCTTTTGCCTTCAGTTTTACACCTTCCATCTTCCTTGTGAAGAAGGTTTGTAGACTGTTATCTTCAGTGGCCAAAAGAAGAAAAAGTTGTATGTGCTTTTGCCAAGATTAATTTTTAATTTGGCAAGAAAGTCCCTAAATGCTTTATATTTTAAAAAGTCCGTGTTAGAACGTATTAACTATCATGTATTACACTATTAAGTAATATAGTATACATTACAGTATTAAATCAACTGTAATATGCATGATACTCTAGCTACCTCGTGCTGATCTTTTATTGCTAGAAATACCAAGTTGGCAGTGATGTATGTAATAACAAAGATGATAGTTTAGTAACGGACTGTTAACTACAGAGAACATGTGGATGGTGAGCAGAGGGGAGGTGGGTGGGGGCTGGGGCTGAAGGAGGCACTTGTCTCATGAGCACCGGGTGACGTATGCACGTGCTGAATCCGTATCTTGTGCACCTGAATCTAACAATAATAACTCTAATTAAATGGAATTAAAAACTTCAAGATTTTTTAAAAGGATCATTTGACTACATTCTTAGTATATGTAGTTATTTGATTTGAAAGGTAGGTAGCTGAGTATGTCCTGAAAATGCCACAGTTAGCACCATTTCAACCTAGAATACCACTCTCCACACTTTCCTAAAAATTTACCTTACTATGTTGTTGTGCGACATTTACTATTTCTCAGAGGACTTGATCTTGACAAAGTCCGCCGTGAGACCTGAAAGCAGGTTGAATCTTCAGTAGCTTTTCGGCAATACTCTTGTAACACTGTGCGCCCCAGGGTTGGTGAGAGATGCCTAGAAAGGTGACTTGTGTGACTTCCCGGCCTTTCCGGTGTTGAATTCTGTTTCTTTCATTTAAACAGGAAGCAGATTACCACTTGAGCTCTTAATCCACAGCATGTTGTCATTCATTCCTCTGTTTCGTATTTAAATTGTCATTTATAATTCTTTCTCCTTTAAAGGCACATAGTGTACCTGACCTGCTCTTTTATTTATTTGCTTCACTAGGTGGACCCCACTGGAGAATACAGAAATCTGGTGACTATAGAGTCATTTAAAGCAGAATTCCGTTTAGCAGGAGGTTTAAATTTACCTAAAATAATAGACTGTCTGGGCTCCGATGGCAAGGAAAGGAGACAGCTCGTCAAGGTGAGACTCCCCTCCGGTCGTGCGGTCCATAGTGGCGTAGTGACAAAAGTCAGAACTGCAGTTGACATTTACTTCCTGCGTTTGCATCCTTCTTTTTCTTCTCAAAAATTGCAAGTGAGTAAAACTTAGACGATATAAATAAACATTACTTTCTAGAAGCAGGTTGCTTTTCCTAAATTTCGTGTGTCTCTGGAAGGTCAGCATTGTAACAGCTGACTGAAGTAAGTGAACACTGGACACGTACAGATATGATGAGGTTAACAGTCTGCTTGCTTGTTATGGAAAAACCGTTTAGGTAACTTCTTTTCTTGAAGAGTTCAAGTTGAAGGGATCCTGAGTGTGGCACTGTGCCAGCAGCTAGTAAATCTATCCGGAAGGGGCCGGCATTCCTCCCTCACTCTGCTCCCAAGTTCTCCGGGCCGTGCTGGGAGGTTGTGGAGGGGGACAGTGCCTCGTGCCCTCCATCCAGTGGAGGAGTCCCAAGTAGTCTAATTCCAGAAGCCGCGAGGGGGAACGTTTTTCTAAACTGGTCTGCCTCCCTAGTGTTACAGCTTATTCTAAATGAAAGACCAGCATTAGGTCTTGGTCATTTAAGAGACTGTGAAGAGGAGGACAGGTACTCACGTAGATTTCTGAGCGCCCTCTCACTGTCCTCGGGTGGCTCTCTGTGTGATTTGATCATAAAATGGACTGTGCCCAGTTGTTCGTGCTCTGATTACTCTGAAGGGCCGAGACGACCTGAGACAGGATGCGGTCATGCAGCAGGTTTTCCAGATGTGTAACATGTTACTGCAGAGGAACACTGAGACCCGGAAGAGGAAACTGACCATCTGCACATACAAGGTGACCGCTTCACACTGCTGCCCCTTCATCAAGAGCCTAGAAAAGATCCCATTACCCAGACAAGGGCTCAGCCAGTGTTTTCTGTGAGAGTAAACATTTTAGACTTTGTGGGCTACGCAAGGTCTCCGTGGCGTGGTCACTGGAAGAACACATTGTGGCTGGTGGCTCGGGAGTCTGGGTCCTTTTGCCTTTTGGCCGTCTTCCGTGATAGTCATGAAGCCCTGCTTTTCCCTTATGTTAGTTGAAAAAGAAGTCTTTGGTCAGGTCACATGCAGCATTCGGAAGGGCTGCTTCCTGACAAGACGAGTGGGTTCTGCAGAGGTCCAAGGGCTGTCTCAGGCTCAGCAAGTTCAAAGTGGAACTTTCGGTGAATTCCTGCACCCCCAAAATGACTGCTCTTCGCAGACCAGCGAACGG
Source organism: Mellivora capensis (assembly GCA_004024625.1). Classification (NCBI taxonomy): domain Eukaryota; kingdom Metazoa; phylum Chordata; class Mammalia; order Carnivora; family Mustelidae; genus Mellivora; species Mellivora capensis. Next base: position 27,674 of record PISX010008112.1, on the reverse strand, counting down.
CACGGCCTTCACCCAGTTGCTCGGTCCAAAGTCAGGAGGCGGTCTTGTCTTCTCCTTTTTATTACTATTGGAAATTTCAAACATACATAATATAAAAGTACATAGAATAATGGAAAGAATTCCCTTGTACTGGCACCCGGGTTCAGTCGTGATCAGTTCAGGATAATTTGTTTCATTTCTACTTCCACCTACTTCCTTCCCTTTGATTATTATTTTGAAACAAAATGTTCTTTCATTTCATCTGTAAACATTTATTTCAGTGTGTAGTTATAGAACATTTTTTAATTTTTATTTTTATTTAATTTTTTTTTTAAAGGTTTTATTTATTTATTTGAGAGAGAGGCAGTGAGAGAGCATGAGCGAGGAGAAGGTCAGAGGGAGAAGCAGACTCCCCGTGGAGCTGGGAGCCCAATGCGGGACTCGATCCCGGGTCTCCGGGATCATGACCTGAGCCGAAGGCAGTCGTCCAACCAACTGAGCCACCCAGGCGTCCCTAGAACATTTTTTTAAAAAAACAAAACAGAACCACAACACTGTCATCACTCCTAAAAGAGCAGTAATTCCTAAATATCACATAGAAATACCAGCATCATTTTAAACTACCCCCGCCCCCCCGCCATCCCCTTCTTCTCTGGCCCTGCCAAAGCTCCTTTACTCACAGCAGCTGGGATGATCCATTTAAAAGAGTCTGAGACAGAATAAATATGTCCATTTCCTGTTCTGAACTCCAGATGAGCTCACTTACCCCTGAATGAAGTGATTGGCCTTTGCTCGTCTCTTCGAAGCTTCATCTGCTCCTCCCCCCACACTCCTCTCTGCCGGAGCCGTCTTCTCCCCTCCGTCTTCTCCGTCTTCTCCCCTCGGCACAGCTGCTCTGCCTGCTGTGGCTGAGATCTGCCGGTTTGGGGTCACATCAGGGCTTCCCTACTTCCCTCAGCCTGGAATGCTCGTCCCTCAGACCCTGTCCTCCCTCCTGTACTGCATTCAGGTTTCTCTCCGTTTCACCTCCTCAGAGAGGCCTTCTCTGACCCTGCCTCTCTTAGTCACTTTTTAAAATGCCTCTTTTGTTCTGTTAAACACGTAATAGACTCTCCACAAACACAGTTAATAAATTAATGAAAGGCGTTAAGTCACCAGTCAGCATCTATGAGTACGTTAAAATAAAAAATTGATAGAATTAAAGATTCTATAAAGACAAGTGGCCAACTAAGAAAAATGACTTTAATAATAGTAACAAAGGATTGTTATAATATTAATAACAGTAAGGGATTAATAACAGTAAAGGATTTATAAATAGCTGTCACCAACCAGTTGTAGAAAGGCCAACATGTCCGTAGGAAAATGGGTGTAGAATACAGACAGCTCAGGAAGAAAATATTAAATTTGACTCAGCCTTACTGGGCAACTGAAAATAGAAATCAAAGCCACAGTAAGATACTGTTGCCTGCCTCTCAGATCCGCACAGTACTGGGTGTAGAGACAGGCACAACCACTTTGGGTAGTTCTTTGGTGATATCTGGTCAACGAAACAGGAGATGCACATCCCCTGTGACCCAGGTGTTCAGTTCCCGGTGTGCATCTGTGCCCACGTGGTGGTGGTCTTACACGGTCTGTGCTTGCTGAAGCAAACGATCTAGGGTTACACGTACTGATGCAGCTAAGGGTAAAGTAGTGGTGGGTAAAAAACAAATTGCAGAAGCCTTCACGGAGTATAGTACTCTTTTATTTAAAGCTTAGAACTATCTCTGTACATATTGCTTTGAAATAAAAATATGCCAAAAAACACATGAACATGAATGATAAGTTAGCAGTCCTCTTGCTGGTGGGGAAGAGCAGGAGGCCAGGGAGGGGCATGCAAGGGAACTTCATTTCATTGCAGCAAATGTGAGAAAATCTTAGATTTCATAAAGCTATTTAGTGGGTAAAGGGTGTTTGTGTATGTTTATATATGTCATAATTTTTTATCTTTCCGGTAAAATTGCTAATTTTATGTTTAGGAATAGATTTCCTCTTCGTGTAGCTAATAAGACTCTAAAGCAAGAATACATATACTTTTAATTATCAAAGTATATTAGTATTATTTTTAAAGATCTTATTTATTTGACAGAGGGCACAAGTAGGCAGTGTAGCAGAGAGAGGAGGAAGCAGGCTCCCCGCTGAGCAGAGAGCCCGATGCCGGGCTCGATCCCAGGACCCTGAGGTCATGACCTGAGCCGAAGGCAGAGGCTTTAACCCACTGAGCCACCCAGGCGCCCTCAAAGTATATTAGTATTAAGGTTATATTCAGTATTTTCCAAAGGGAAGTTCTTCAAATTGTTTGATATTAAAAGTATGAGGGGCGCCCAGGTGGCTCAGTCAGTTGAGCATCTGCCTTCAGCTCGGGTGACAATCCCAGGGTTCTGGGATCGAGTCCCGCATCAGGCTCTCTGCTCAGTGGGGAGCCTGCTTCCTCCTCCCTCTGCCTCTCCCCCGGCTTTTGCTCAGTCTCTGACAAATAAATAAAACGAAATCTTAAAGTATGAGGAAAGCAGGTAATTCCTGTGCTAAATGGCGCACACTGTGACTCAGTCACAGATGCTGCTGAAAGACCTAGTCAACAGGACTGACCTCTCGGAGTCACGGGGACTGAGAGCAGAGCAGGTCCTAGGAGTCTCAGCCGCAGGCTACAACATCTGATTTTTGGAGCTTGAGTATATTTTCCATTGCTTACCTCCAGGGAGTTCTGTCTCCTCTGGACACAGAATCAGGAATACACCCGAAAGAACTGTTTTCCACGGGCTGGTAGTTGAGTGGCGGTCACCTGCTCTTCGGGACCCTTCCGATACTCAGAAGGCATCTTCTCTGTGATGCAGGTGGTTCCGCTGTCCCAGCGAAGCGGCGTTCTCGAGTGGTGCACGGGGACTGTCCCCATCGGCGAGTTCCTTGTCAACAACGAGAACGGTGCTCATAAGAGATACAGGCCGAAGGACTTGAGCGCCATTCACTGCCAGAAGAAGATGATGGTGAGTGACCCTCGCGAGGAGAAACAAGTGCGAGGTTGTGTGTCAGCACGCCGCAGCGCGCCGCTGTCACGTGTCCGGGCACACGGTGCCTCACTGGCTTCGGACGGTGATCCTGAGGGAGAAGGCCGGCCGCCAGCATGAAGTGTGTGTGAGCGACACAGGAAGGTTTGTAAGCTCTGTAAAGTGCCAGCCCTTGTGTGATGACGTTGAGCATCCGGTAGATGCTACTTTGCCTCCAGCGTGGGGTAAGCCGATTCTGAGCGAAACACTAACTAAAACCAAAAAACAGATAATTTTTATATAAAACTGATAGATCTTTTAAGACATTGGCCACATCACACTAGCCTCGTGGCCTGATGTTCCTCGGCCTGTCACAGTATGGACAGGACGTGTCCTTTCTCCAGACACCGCGCTCGCACTTCACAAATGTTAGGACTCGTCATCACCGTACTTTCCCCATTTTAAAACGAGAGGAAGTTCGGAAATTTGACTTGCCCAGGTCAAGGAGCCGATGGTGGAGCAAGGATTTGAATGTTGTCTAACCCTAAAATGCATTACTTTTCCTTTTGCCGTGCTTTGTGATGTGTAATTTTTTAACGGGGTGGCAGAGTGCCATCACGTTGTGATGGGAGGCGGTCCCGGGAACCGTGCAGGCCCAGCGGAGGAAGTGCTTCGTTCTCCTTGTGGCGGGCAGGAGCGGAGTCAGATTCGGAAGACAGCTTCGTAGGGGAGTGGCCTTTGAGCTGAGAGGACGGGCTGAGTCGGTTTTCTCAGCAGAAGGCACGCGCAGGCAAAGGGAAGGAGGCCTGGACAGGAAGATAGCTGAGGCCTAGGTTTTGAGGAGGAGATCAGTGAGACTCAAGCAGTAGTTGTTAGTCAAAAAACGGAGGGTTGCTTCATGAAATGCTGAGAACTTGGTACTTTACAGTAGAGAACCCTCGAGAAGGACAGTAATACCAGATTTGCATTTTAGAGAAAGAACTCTGAGCCCTGTGGGCTACATTTTATGAGAAGCTGACTAGAGGCATGACACGGGCCGTGAATGCAGACAAGCGGCAGTAGGAATGGGGCGTCAGGGGTACATACCAGAAATATTAGGGAGGCAGGACTGATGGGATTTGGTTACTGATTAGAAGTGGGGTTGGGGAAAAGTAATCAGTGGTGCCCAGTGTCTGGGTGATGGGCTGGATGGAGGGGCGCCTGCGCTGTAGGAGAGAGAAGTGGCTGAGGTTCGCCACGGAGAAGGGGAAGAAGTCGTTGGGGTTTGGCAGTGACCCGAGTGAAGATGCTGAGTGGGCAGTGGGAGAGGCAGGGCAGGCCGGAGCGTCATGAAGACGGCTCGGCCGGAGATGCAGCTGGGGGCGGTGGGCACAGGGTGGGAGCGCGGCCCGCTGAGGGGGGTCGGCAGGCTCTGCCGCAGGAGAGCGTTACCTGCTGAGGAGATGCCGGAGGACAGATCTGAGGCGCGTCACCCATTCTGGCTTCTCTGTCTCCTCTTGCGCCCCTGGGGCTCTGTGACCTCAGCCCAACTGGAGGTCTGGAGCCAGTTCTCCCTGTTTTGTGTTTACTTCCACATAATCGTGCCAATGCGAAGTGCATTAAAACAAACAGTCCCCGTTGGTGTGTCTCCTTCCAGGAAGATTCACACTTGAGCCCTGAAGGGCTTATACCTTGTCACTGTCCCTGACCAGACTGCTAGCTGCTGGGTCACACCACCTTGTTCATCTCTTTATTGCCTCCGCATCCGTGGAACTGTTTTCAATCTAGAAACTCTCGTGGACGTTAAAGTAGTTCAACACAATATTGAGAAAATTTTGTATTTGATCTTTTCAAAGGATGTACAAAAGAAGTCTTTTGAAGAGAAATATAAAACGTTCATGGATGTCTGCCAAAAATTTCAGCCGGTTTTCCGTTACTTCTGCATGGAAAAATTCCTCGACCCAGCAGTTTGGTTTGAGAAGCGACTGGCTTACACCCGCAGCGTGGCCACTTCCTCTATCGGTAAATCGTCCCGCCCGCGGGCCGCCGGCGCTGAGGGAGCTTGTCCGCCAGGCCGCCCTCGTCTTCCCACCGTCGTGCTCCTTCATCCCGGTCCTCGGCTTGTAACTGTCACCCTTCCGAGCTTCCGTAGGACAGAATTCTCCTACTCCAGGGAGAGAAAAGACTGGCTCTTCCTTGTTCAGTAGTGAATGTGGCGTATTTTCAATCTTCCCTCAGTAGATTTTCTGAGATCGCCTTTGGGAAATAACAAAACCCATGATAACTATATTTAATTACCTCCTTTAACTGTTGTTCTTCTGCACAGAATTCTGTTATCACTAAGTGACTGAATCTGTTTTCTTTTTAAATTTTTATTTTTTAAATTACTTTTCAGTGTTACAGAATTCACTGTTTATGCACCACACCCAGTGCTCCATGCAATCCGTGCCCTCCTTAGTACCCACCACCAGGGTCCTCCAACCTCCCACCCCCCTCAGTTCCTCAGAGTCCACAGTCTCTCATGCTTCGTCTCCCCTTCTAATGTTCCCCAATTCACTTTTTCCTTTCCTTCTCCCAATGTCCTCCATGTTAGTCCTTAAGCTCCACAAATAAGCGAAACCATATTGATCTATTTAATAGAATTTTATCGTTTGGATTAGAAATCATGATATATATTCAAATACGCAGCGCACACTACATACTTTGGCCTTTTTTTTAATTAGTAAGAGATTGGCATAGCTAGACAGGGCTGTTAGCAAAAGCCTAGAGTATGAAAACTAATGTTGAATACCAGGTATCTTCTAATCTATTAATTTTTAACTAATAACTAATAAAGACCATCCGTCTATCACTTAGGGAGGGCCCGGGAAGACAGGGCCATAGTTAGTGTATGTACTGACCAAGTTCTAGGTCATTACAGAACCCTCTTCTGGTCCACAGTGAGAATCACTAATCTGATTCAGCGGATTCAGTTTGTAAACGAGAAAGGAGACCCAGTTCGTGACCGCACCAGCCGGGCGCATGGACATCCTCATGCTGTTTTTCATTAGGTCACAAGTGTTTGGGCATGCCATCATCGATCTTCAAAACAGAAATGCAGTTTTTCCTGGACATAAGCCTGGTGAAATGAATTAATGATTAATTTGTGTTAAATTTAAAAGTATACTCAAAATATTGAGAGGATATAATGCCTTGCTAGATAATGGGTCTCAACTTGAACCACACTAATTTTCAAGGGATGACTATTTTTAAATGTATGCTTTTTTAGCACATCATCTAGACTTTGTAAAATGCAGTAGTAAGGAAAACAGCTAACAAGATGTGACTTAACTCAAAGTGGCAAGTTATGTGCATATTCTCCTTGAAGTAGGCCAAAAGCCTACAGTACTTAAAAGTCATGTTGTCGGTGGTATCAGGAGAAATTATGGATGGATGTGTTCTACAAATAGATGATCCCAGTGATTTCAGGTTGGTTTTTTTTTTTCTCCCCAGTTGGTTACATACTTGGACTTGGCGATCGACACGTACAGAATATCTTGATCAATGAGCAGTCTGCAGAACTTGTGCATATAGATTTGGGTGAGTAACAGAAGATCAGAAATGCTTTTTTATTCTCTTTATTAAATATTTAGTCATAGGAAGTGATATTTGCCCCCAGGATGCTACAAGTGTGAAGGAGACAGACCAAAGTAATAAATGTTTAAAAAAAAAAAACCACATAAACACATGCTGGAGGGAATAGCTAACTCTGTTGAGATAATGAGTGGAACTTATTACAACAGATGACATTTAAGCCAGGTCATAGAAGAAAGGAAAGATAATCCAGACAGGAGAGAGCAAATCCGAAACGGGGACTCATGGGGACGTAACCTGTAGGAGCGGTGAGGCGTCAGAGATGGGCGGAGTGAAGTTTGCGGGGAGTTGAGTAGCTGAGGGGTAGCTTGGTATTAGACTGTGAAAAGCCAGGCTCAGGGTTTCAACTTTAACCTGTGAAGCAGGGGGAAGTAAAGGAAGATTTATTGAATGAGGACATGATCCTATTTAATTCCTGGAGAAATAATTTGGGGAGCAAAACTGGGAGTGCCAAGATATGTTCGGGGCTAGCATCCTAATTGAGACAGTAGCAGATGAGGACTCGGACGCAAGCCGTGGAGGTCAGGAGCCGGGCTGGGGCGCGTTGTTGCTGTAACCTGCAGCGGGGACGTTAGATGTTGGCAACGGTGGGAGAAGGGACGCCAGGATAACCGACGTTTCTAGTGAAGGAACGCGGCAGGCTTTGTGAAGGAGAAAGCAGTGAGTTCACTTTTGCATCTTGTTTTTAGGTATTTAAATAACATTTAAATTTTTTAAGATTTTATTTATGTGACAGAGATCACAAGTAGGCAGAGGCAGGCAGAGAGAGAGAGGGAGAAGCAGGCTCCCCATTGTGCAGAGAGCCCGATGCGGGGCTCGATCCCGAGACCCTGAGATCATGACCTGAGCCGAAGGCAGGGGCTTAACCCACTGAGCCACCCAGGCACTCTGTTTTTAGGTATTAATAGGACTTCCAGGTGTAATGGGCGTTTAATACATAGAGAAAGCAAAGGGGTTGAGCATAATGATAGAGCTGAGAACCTTCTGCTAGTTGATGTCATTTAAGGTCACTCATCTGGAGCAGGTTCTGATCTTCTATATCATCCTTGAGAAAGAGGACTGAGGACAGAAACCTAAGGAATGCCAGCTTTGAAAAGCCTGAGTCAGAAAAAAAGAAATTGAGGAATAACCAACAAGTCACAGGAACGAGAAGGCAGGGGTATCTTGGAAGGCGGGGTGGGAAGTTTTCATGAAGGAAGAAGTGCTCAGACTACAGGTCAGATAAGGTGAGCACTGAAAACAGGCCTTTGAATAGAACAATCAGTGCTCCTGGCTGAGGAAGTAAGTTGGATAGAGTGGAAGAGTGAGACTGCGGAAAGGTGAGGACTGAACAGGAGTGAGGATGCGCACGAGGTTTAGAAGGACGGGAGAGGCATTCGCTGTAGAGATGGGAGAGACATGATTCAGCCTTTTTTTTTTTTTTTTAAGGTTTTGAGGGGTCTTTGTTCATTTGCTTTTCTAAGATGAGAGCGGAGTGAACATGTTTATATTGGTATGTTCTATATTGATAAGCTAGAGGAGAGAGACGGAGATCCTGAAATAGCGAGAGAAGTCCTCCAGCATATGGGGTACGGCTGGCTTTACACGGGAGGCACATCAGCTTTTCTCCGGAGAGGAGGAAAGTCTTGAGCTAGAGGGGAGAGAATTGGAGGGAGAGAACATTTACTCTTCTGTTTTAACTGAGAAAATGAAAGCATGCCTGGTGGCTGCACGTCGGAGGGATGGTAATTTGCCTTGTAAGAACAGTAGAGGACAAACCGGGCCCTACGGAGGTGAGACCAAGAGCTGAGTGGAGACGGGAACAGAGACGACACGCTGGCTGTCCACGGGGTGCTCGCCTACCGCGAGGACCTGTCTTTGCTGTGGAGCGAGTAGTGTCTTCACGCACGTTCTTCTAGCCTCCCTGGCACTCCGTTGTAGCTGGAGATGTGAGGCAGCAGTGAATGGACTAGGGAAGGAAGGAAGGCTGACAGACTAGAAATCTCACTGAGTTTAAAGACTCTTTTTAAGATTTTTTTTCTTATTTGACAGAGACGCAGCAAGAGAGGGAACACAGCAGGGGGAGTGGGAGAGGGAGAAGCAGGCTTCCTGCTGAGCAGGGAGCCCAGTGCGGGGCTCCATCCCAGGACGCTGGGATCATGACCTGCGCCGAAGGCAGACACTTAACGACTGAGCCACGCAGGCGCCTGAAAGACTCTTTAATAAGGGGGTAGAAGAGATTTCAGTTAGAATGTGGAATTTAAGATTTCAAAGAAGGTGTGGTATTAGGAAGTTATAAGTTCTGTATTGTAATACATAGACGTCGCTGAGAGAGTAAGATTGAGTTCCATTGGAATAGAGGAGATCACGTATATTACATGGTTTTCCCTAGAATAAATCCAGTTATATGAAGTTACAAGAGTAGTGACTGCTGGAGGCACAGAGCGGGTGGGAGGGACATGGGCGAGTGTGAGGATCTTGGTGGTGATGGGAATATTCTGGACCTTGACTGGATCAGTGTCCGTGTCCTGCCTGTGATACTGTACTGCATGGTTTTGCAGGATTGGGGAAAAACGAATAAAAGGCATATGGGGAATTTTCTGTTTTTATCTTAGGAATGCATATCAATCTATAGTTATCTCAGAATAAAAAGTTTCATTCAATAAAATTTTAATATATACCTAATATGCGTGTATACTTAAATACATAGAAATTAAGATTACAGGCATATTTTGCATTTTAAATCATCACATTTCATTTTAAGAAATCACCCTTTAATCTAGAACTTCTCTGTCTAGAAGTAGTTATGCTTTTTAAATTTGAGGTGCCAAACAGTGGCCCAGCAGAAAGAGAAAAACCACCGTGAGTTCTGGTCCTGTGCACAGTCGCGGGCAGGTGATCTGGGGCCTCTGCGCAGCTCGCAGGCCCCAAGGGGAGGCAGTCCGTTCGCTCCGGAACCTGACCGCGCTCTACTGTTTACTTTAGGAGTTGCTTTTGAGCAGGGGAAGATCCTCCCGACTCCTGAAACGGTTCCTTTCAGACTCACCAGAGATATTGTGGACGGGATGGGCATTACTGGTGTTGAAGGAGTCTTTAGAAGGTAAGTGTCTAAAGCCGATGGTATTTCATGTCAGCATTATTTGGATTATTGATTTCTATAGATTCTAGGGTTCACTGCTAAGACAGTGCTTGACCAGTAGTAAGGAAAACCCCGGAGAAAGATGGTGCTAGTTTGTCCTTCCTCAGGCCATCTGGGACCTCACCCTGTATCATACATAGCTGTCCTTCCTCGCCCGCTCTGGAAGCAGCTTGCCTCTACTGTTCGTGCCTCTGTCCACTGCTCAGAGCTCCTCGAGCGCCCCCTGTTGGGCAGATAAGCTCTGCTGCAGGAGCGTAGGATGGCTCAGTTCCTGCTGAAAGCACTTCGTAGGTCCCTGTCTTTTCCCAGGATTGGTCCATATGCTCAGCTTTTATTAGAGTAGATTCTAGTTAGCATGAACTAACAGTGGTCAGTGACTGAAAGCCATGTTTCATAGTAGTACTGTGTGTGATTCTTATAAAGCTTAGCTTACATTCACGTAGATAATTACATTCTTTTCAAAAACATTTTCTGAAAACCCAGTCTGCCTAATATTGTGCTCTTTGATATTAATTTGAGAATCATTAACAAGAATACACGAATAACAAGGATGAAGAGATGTTGGAAACATTGGTGTGTAACAAAATCCATATTTGTAATGTGTTTGTAGATGCTGCGAGAAAACCATGGAGGTCATGAGAAGCTCTCAGGAAACCCTGCTAACCATTGTGGAGGTAAAGTAAAAGGAAATCTTGAATATTTTAAATCTTTTAAAAATTTTTAACTTACTGGGGCACCCGGGTGGCTCAGTGGGTTGAGCCTCTGCCTTTGGCTCTGGTCATGGTCTCAGGGTCCTGGGATCGAACCCCGAATCGGGCTCTCTGCTCAGCGGGGAGCCTGCTTCCCCCTCTCTCTCTCTGCCTGCCTCTCTGCCTCTCTCTCCATCAAATAAATAAAATCTTTAAAAAAAATTTTTTTTAACTTATTTGAGAAAGAGAGACCAAGCACAAGCAGGGAGGAGGGTTAGAGGGAGACAGAGAAGCAGGCTCCGCACTGAGCAGGGAGCCCAATGCGGGGCTCGATCCCAGGATCACAACCAGAGCTGAAGGGGGCTGCCTTACTGACTGAACCACCCAGCCGCCCTAAAATCTTTATTTCTCTGCTGTTAGACTGTGTATCTTGTTAGGATGCCACTGATTTGAGGATCGGTGCTTCATGTTAATGTGGTGGGATGACACTGGGCAGCAGGATAGAGTGGGGCATACACATCAGGAAAGAGTGGTTTAGCAATGCTGCCAGTCCTTCCAGGTTTGGGGGCATGTTACGGCGTCGTAACTCATCTCTAGTATTTAATTCATAAACCAGCACATTGACATCTTCCCTCTCTCCTGTGGCACGACTTGCTTTCAGAATGGTTTTCATTGGGTTTTTGAGAGAAATCAGTAAATTATATCGCCTTTACCCCAGCCCAGGTTCAGAATGTGTAATCACTGCCTCGTGTTGATCAGGAAGAAAGAAAAGGAAGTGATGCAGATTTCCAGTGTTTAGCTCTACCCCAGACAGAATTCTGTCCCTTAAAGCGATGACTCACCACGCTGGTGTGTGGGGCAAGAGATCAGGTGTTCCCTGCACAAGGAAGCGCGGGCGGCAGACCACTGGCCGGCCTCCCTCACTTACAGCCTCAGCGCTTATCCTCTAACCCCTGGTGCTCGGCGGGCCGTACTTGAGTATCACCTGCACAGCTCTTAAAAAATACTCAGGCTGACCATATTCAGGGGTAGGGCAGGGACATTTGTGTTTTGTGTTTTTTTTAAAGATAATTTATTTATTTATTTGACAGACAGAGATCACAAGTAGGCAGAGAGGCAGGCAGAGAGAGAGAGGAGAAAGCAGGCTCCCTGCCGAGCAGAGAGCCCGATGCGGGACTCGATCCCAGAACCCGGAGATCATGACCTGAGCCAAAGGCAGAGGCTTAACCCACTGAACCACCCAGGTGCCCCATTTGTGTTTTTTTTAAAAGCTATTGATATCCACTGGGTGGAGGCCAGGGACGCTGCTAACCATCCTATCACACACAGGACAGCCCCTGCAACAAAGCAGTAGTCAGCCTAAAATGTTAGTAGTGCCGGCACTAAGAACCCAGCTCTAGCTTAATTAGTCTGTAGTCCTTTATTGTTTTCATTCAGCTTCTGTTTTGATAGTAAGACTCAAATCATTTTTTGAAGTACTCTGGTTCTTACTTGAATTCCAAATTCACAAATATGACTCCTAACAGAGCCCCTAGGGTTTGAAATAATTTGTGTTGTTTCTCTACTGAAACCCAGACAGCCATCTAGGCTCTTTGTAGAACTAGAGGCCTCCATTCCTTTTCATTATTTGATTAATAAAATGTACCTCCCTTTGGGTTCAAACCTAAGCAGTCATCAGCTTCATATAGACTGCTACAGGCAGAAGACGTCATACACAAACCTAACGGTAACCACAAATCAAAAACCAGTAATAGACATGCAAAAAGTAAGAAAGGAATCCAAGCATATCATTTAACTAACAACCATGAAAGAGAGACCAAAAAGAATCAGAAAAACTACAAAACCCACCACAAAGCAAGTAACAAAATGGCAATAAATATCTATTAGTAATTACTTTGAATGTGAATGCACTAAAAGCTCCAATCAAAAGACATAGGATAACTGAATGGATTAAAAAAAAAACACACACAAAAAAACCAAGACCCATCTGTATGCTGCCTACAAGAGACTAACATAACCCCAGACCTAAAGACACCTGCAGATTCAAAGTGAGGGGTGGAAAAGCATCTTCATGCTAATGAATGTCAAAAGAAAGGGGAAGTAGCAATATTTATATTGGACAAAATAGACTTTAAAACAAAGACTGTAAAAACAGACAAAGAATAACATAGTATAATAATAAAGGGGACAAGGGGCGCCTGGGTGGCTCAGTCAGTTAAGCGTCTGCCTTCAGCTCAGGTCATGATCTCAGGGTCCTGGAATTGACCCCCGTATCGGGCTCCCTGCTTAGTGGGGAGTCTGCTTCTCCCTCTCCTTCTCCCTGTGGTCCTACTCATTTGTGCTCTCTGTGTCTCAAATAAATAAAATCTTTAAAAAATAAGGATGATAATAAAGAGGACAATCCAGCATGAAGATATACAAAATTGTAAATATTTATGCACCCAATATAGGAGTAACCAAATACATAAGACAGTTAATAAGAAACATAAAGGAACTAATCAACAGTAATACAATAATATCAGGGGATTTTAACACCCCTCTTACATTTATGGACCAACCTTTGAAACAAGATCAACAAGGAAACAGTGGCTTTGAATGACCAACTAGACCAGATGGACTTAACAGATATATTCAGAACATTCCACCCTAAAATAGCAGAATCCATTATTTTCAAGTCACATGGAACATTCTCCAGAACAGATCACATATTAGGCCATAAAACAAGTCTCAACAAATTAAAAAAGAGTGAGGTTATACCATGCGTCTTTTCTGACCACAATGCTAAGAAACTGTAAGTCAACCACAAGAAAAAAATCTGGAAAGGCCATTATTACATGGAGATTACATAACATGCTACTAAATAATGAATGGGTCAACCAAAAAAATCAAAGAAATCAAAAAGTACATGGAAACAAATGAAAACACAATGGTGCAAAATCTTGTGATCAGCAAAAGCATTTCTCAGAGGGAAGCATATAGCAATACAGGCCTACCTCAAGAAGCAAGAAAAATCCCAAACAACCTAACCTTAACACCTAAAAGAGCTAGAAAAAGTACAAACAAAACCCATACCAGTAGAAGGAAAGAAATAATAAAAAGAGCAGAAATACATGAAATAGAAGCTTAAAATAGAAAAGTGAAACCAGGAGCCATTTCCCTGAAAAGATCAACAAAATTGATAAACCTCTAGCAAGACTCATCAAAAGAAAAAAAAGAGAAAGGACTCAAAAGCACAAAAGAGGAGAAATAACGACAACCCAGAAACACAATTATTATTATGAAGAACTATGCCAGCAAATTAGACAGCCTGGAAGAAATGGGTAAATTCCTAGAAGCATCTACCAAAACTGAAGCAGGAAGAAGTAAAAAATTTGGACAGACTGATTACCAGGAAGAAATTGTTAATAGGTTTTTGTTTTTTTTTTTAGATTTTATTTATTTATTTGACAGAGAGAAAGAGATCACAAGTAGGCAGAGAGAGAGGGAAGCAAGCTCCCCGCTGAGCAGGGAGCCTATGCGGGGCTTGATCCCAGGACCCTGGGATCATGACCTGAGCTGAAGGCAGAGGCTTAACCCACTGAGCCACCCAGGCGCCCCTGTTGATAGTTTTTGATGACTGATTCAAATAAAACTCCAGGATCAGATGGCTTCTCAAGGGAATTCTCCCAAACATGTAAAAAATAATTAATACCTGTTCTTAAACTATTTCAAAAAATTGAAAAGAAAGGAAAACTTCCAGAGTCATTGTATGAGGCCGGTATCACCCTGACACCAAAACCTGATGAACACAACATAAAAAAAGAGAACTACAGGCTAATATCCCAGATGAACATAGGAGGCAGACACCTTCAACAGAATATTAGCAAACTGAATCCAACATTACATTAAAAAAATTATTCACCATGTGGCCAAGTGGGATTGATTCCTGGTATGCAAGAGTGGTTCGGTATTGCAAATCAATCAAAGTGATACATTGATAAGAAAGGATAAAAATCCTATTATAGGGGCGCCTGGGTGGCTCACTGGGTTAAAGCCTCTGCCTTCAGCTCAGGTCATGATCCTAGGGTCCTGGGATTGAGCCCCGCATCCGGCTCTCTGCTCAGCGGGGAGCCTGCTTCCTCCTCACTCTCTGCCTGCTTCTCTGCCCACTTGTGAGCTCTCTCAAATAAAACAAAATCTTTTTAAAAATCCTATTATAATTTCAACAGACACAGAAGAAGCATTTGACAGAGTACAACATCCATTCATGATGAAATCCCTCAGCAAAGTAGGTTTATAGAGAATAGACCCAACATAATAAAGGCCTGATATGAAAAATCCACAGCAAACATCATCCTCAATAGGGAGAAACAGAGCTCTCCCTCTGTGGTCAGGAACTGGACAATGATGCCCACTCTCACCACTTGTATTCAACATAGTCCTGGAAGTCCTAGCCACAGCAGTCAGACAACAGAAAGAAAAGCATCCAACTTTGTAAGGAAGAAGTAAACTTTCATTGTTTGCAGATGACATGATACCAAAATAGAAGACGCAGAAGATTCCACCAAAAACTAGTAGAGCTATCTGATAAATGAATTCAGTGAAGCCGCAGGACACAAAGTCAGCGTGCAGAAATCTGCAGGCAAACAGATGTTCCACTTTATGCTGCCGCCCTTTTTGTGTTTTCTCAGTACTTCCGTAGGCTGGAACCATGTTTCATTCTAAGACGTGTCCTGCATCATTAGTACCAAAATCTGCCCACTGTTTCATGCTGTTCCGGGCAACCGGCAGGGCCACGAAAAACTGTGGGGGTAGTGACTTCGAATATATGCACTTTGTGCCCAAGTTCCAGAGTTACCATGGGACATGGCTTTAGAGTTGAGAGATCCAGACCAGGTTCACCCACAAAAGGGACCTTGGGTTGGGAGGAGCTTTCAATAGAATATACCCTTTGTTTTCGCCAGTGGAATTTAGAACTCATTGAGAGAAGAAGAAAAAGCCTTAAGAATAGAAATCAAAATGTTAGCTTTATTACTGGTAAAATGATGGGTGAAGATGGCCTAGGCCTAGGCTTGCTGGTGCTGTCCAGCTCCCACAGCTGCTCTCTCAGTTGCACAGCCCACCTGAGGGAGAGACAGCGTGCAGAGGGATACCCTTGCACAGGACCCTAGTGGTGAAAAGGAGGAGAGAAGGAAAGGACTATTCCTTAGCTCTTTTTAATAGACTAGTCAGGAAACTGAGCTCAAGGGATGTCACCACCCCCACTCAAGGAGGGGAATGGATTCGGAAAGGGAGAAGCATCCCAGAGCATTATGCTAGCCCAGTGTCCTCCACAAGGAAACAAAGTACCTCGCTGGGCCATCCGCATCCCACCACTCACCCACCATCCGCCTAGCCCATGATTTTTTATCACACTGGTTCCTCTGACTCCGGAAAGCACACCGTCCTTCTGATACACTCTGTCTAGGTTCTCCTCTACGACCCCCTGTTTGACTGGACCATGAACCCGCTGAAGGCTCTGTATTTACAGCAGAGGCCGGAGGACGACACTGAGCTGCAGTCCACTCCCGCCGGAGAGGACCAGGAATGCAAACGCAATCTCAGGTGAGCCGTCTGTTACCAGTGAGGCCCTGCTGTCCTTCCTGTCCCCAAGGCCCTTGACCTGTCTCACCTCCCCACAACCTGTGTGTTTGTCCTTAGTGACACTGACCAGAGTTTCAACAAAGTAGCGGAACGCGTCCTGATGAGACTGCAAGAGAAACTGAAAGGAGTGGAGGAGGGAACGGTGCTCAGTGTTGGGGGCCAGGTGAACCTGCTCATACAGCAAGCCATGGACCCCAAAAATCTCAGCCGGCTTTTCCCGGGATGGAAAGCTTGGGTGTGATCCAGCATATGAATTTCCTTTCTACTCAGTCTTTCCAAATTATGCTGTGACTTTCATTTTTAACCCAACCAACAGACTTTGAATAGGTATTAATATTTAACCAAGTGAACTATTTACTGTGTTTTTTTTTTAAAGATTTTATTTATCTATTTGAGAGAGAGGCAGTGAGAGCATGAGCGAGGAGAAGGTCAGAGGGAGAAGCAGACTCCCCGTGGAGCTGGGATCCTGATGCGGGACTCGATCCCGGGTCTCCGGGATCATGACCCGAGCCGAAGGCAGTCGTCCAACCAGCTGAGCCACCCAGGCGTCCCTATTTACTGTGTTTTTAAAAAAATGTTTAATATTTGACTCAGTCACATAAAGAGAACTTGAAAGTCTCAAGGAAGATCTCCTCTTTCAAATTTTAGAAATAAGTGGTATTCCTGCTGTACTTCTAGGCTAAGCATTTGTTTTTTCTTCTCGAGTACATACTTGTATCGTTCTCAGTAAAATCCCTGACAGAGGCTTTAGCCAAAAATGGAAGCAGCTGGAGGGCAGAGCATCACTGATAGTGTTTGCTTGAGTGTGAATTCGAATACAGAAACTGCTGGATTGAGGTAGCTTTTAATTAACACTTGTTTTCCAGATACTGTATATGAATGATAAATTATTTGATATTAATTTATAAAAGGAAGAAAAACTTTAAAATTGTAACCATCTATATTTCATGGTAAAGCCACATTAAAAGTAGACAATGTTGAAAGCAAGTTAATACTTAAGAAATATGTCTGGATTTTCAGTTGGAAGATCACCCATTGTTACTGAATAATGAAGATGTTACATTACGGAGAACAAATTTCTAAGACATAGTATGGTTTCTTAAAAATGTATATTGGGTCTTCTCATTCTATTCTGTCTTTTAAACCCTTCTGTGCTTTCTGATGACTTCATATCTCTTCTAGTTTATGAATTCTCTCATCAGCTGTGTATAATCTTTTTACACTGCTCACATGTTTCTTTTTTCAAAAATGATTTTCATTTCAGGGTGCCTGCCTGCATGGCTCAGTCAGGTAAGTGTCTGCCTTCGGCTCAGGTCATGATCCTGGGGTCCTGGGATCGAGCCCCACGTCGGGCTCCTCCCTCATGGTTGCCCCCCGCTCCTGGTTTCTCTCTTAAGAGAGAAATAAAATCTTTTTAAAAAATTGTTTTTCTAAGAGCTCTACATTATATCAAATACTTATTGTTTGTATCTGTCGAATCTTGTATTTGGTGGAATGTTTATCCATGTATTTTGTAATTTTGGAGGGTGAGCTTCAGCAAGGCTTTCTCTGTGGAAATCTTGAGTGACCTGGGTTAAGAATAAGAATTCATGGGGCGCCTGGGTGGCTCAGTGGGTTGAAGCCTCTGCCTTTGGCTTGGGTCATGATCCCGGGGTCCTGGGATCGAGCCCCGCATCGGGCTCTCTGCTTAGCGGGGAGCCTGCTTCCTCCTCTCTCTCTCTGCCTGCCTCTGACTACTTGTGATCTGTCAAATAAATAAAATCTTTAAAAAAAAGAATAAGAATTCATTCCAGACAAGTTTTCTGGAGAACTCTTCCTAAAATTATTATTTTACATTTCAAATTATAAACCTATCCTGATGTATATCTTTTTCTTGTACACTGCCTAAAGGAAGATTTGGTATGTGCAGGAAGTTTTATTACTGTAGTAAATCAGGGGATTGTAATAAACATAAAGTCTTTAAGAAAGCCTTGAAATCTTTGTAGATGGAATAAGAAATTACTAGTTAGATGACAATACAGGTATATGAATTTGTAGCTGATTCTTGTTAGCTGATGTATGCAATTCTGTAACATTAATCTTATCAGCCTGGAGGTATGCCGGAAGTTTCCTGTCCTATTTCAAATATTCTTAATAATAGTTTCGAAAAGTTGGCCAAATTTGCAGATAACAAATCTAGGAGGAATAGCTAATCACAGGGGATAGAATTAAAGATTTTGACAGGAACACAGTCTAGAAATGGATAGTTTTTTAAGTGTTAATTACTTTAAAATGTGTTGTATGCCAGGTGCCTCCCATACCTTCTGTGTAGCATATTGCAGCGCGTTAGTGAGGTTATTCCTTCAGCTTGCAGCTGGAGGAAGTGAAGTTTAGAGAAATAAGTAACTTGTCCAAGACCAGAATATAGTACGCTGAAGGTACACGTGTAATAAGGAAAAGAATCTAGGCTTCACCAGTCAGTTTAGTGCGAACCAAGTAAAGGAGCTGCTGGATAGGCTAATACATCGTAGACTGAGAACAGTATTGTCTGGATTAAGGGAGATCATCGCCCTGACACTTCTCTCTCTGCTGGTCATACCATCGCACGGTGTCTCCTTCCAGTACACACTTAAAATACAGGCACTTTGGGGCGCCTGGGTGGCTCAGTGGGTTAGGCCTCTGCCTTCGGCTCAGGTCATGATCTCAGGGTCCTGGGATCAAGTCCCGCATCAGGTTCTCTGCTCAGCGGGGAGCCTGCTTCCTTCCCCCTCTCTCTCTGCCTGCTTGAGATCTGTCAAATAAATAAATAATCTTAAAAAAAAAATAAAATACAGGCACTTAGAAGTGCTGACGATTTAGATATGGTATAAAAGGAAGTCAAAGCAGAGAGGAAAAAAGTCTGGATTTCTTATTTGCAATAGGCAGTTCTTTAAAAAAGTAAGAAGGTATATGGACTTAAAATATAGAAAAACGTGCCATTTCAAATATTTTGTTTGCACTTTAATGAAATTATATATTTTCTGTAGATTTATTTTAGTGCCATTGAATGTATTTCTTTACTACACTATTACCAGAATCTGGTTACACTATTCCCTGTTTTTGAATAAATAATTGTAAAAGAAAATATGTGCTAAGACTCATTTATTTTATTCGGATGTTTGAGTGTTCTGTGTGCCCGGCCCAGGCTGGTTCCCAGGGAGACAGTGGTGAGCAAGGCAGGAGCAGTCGACCCTTAAAGAGTTTGCAGTTTGGGGCAGACCCACCACTTCCAGTCCCATGTCAGCTGCGAAGCTGCTACCCACAACCAGCCTCGTGGGCTGTGTCTCCGTCTGACTCGCCTGCTGGCCTTTCTTACCTCCCCCGTCGCAAAAAGGCAAATAAATGTTCCTTGTTTGGGCCCAGAGAGTGATCTAGTTGACATTTTCTAAAGTCTGAAAGATACCTTCTGGGATATGACAGATACAAAGGTCCTGATATTCTAAATGTGAAGTAAGCATTCCATAATATTTATCATTTTTTAAATAAATAAATTCAGTACTTCAGAGTTTCACGCTCTCATTTCTGTAAAAATGAATTTTGCATAAATACCATAGAGTCAGATTTTTATAAAATTTAGATTCAGAATTTGGTGAGGAGGGTGAAAATCTTACATACTGAAAAGTATTTCCTAAAAAATTCTGTAACTTGCCCATAAGGTACAGCATGCATAAGATTTCTAATGCAGCAATATGTAAAAATGTGTACTTTGTGCACTTAGGCACAGTTTGTGATTCTAAAGCAGGGTGTCTCGGGGGTGATTTTGCGTCCTGACTCTGCACCCTCACAGAAGACATTTCGTAGTGTCTGAAGGGATTTTTTGTTGTCACTGGCATGGTGAGAGCATGAAACACTGACAGTACTGAAAATGAAGGTCAGTGTTTCCAAACTGGGACAGAAACATGTAGGAGAGACATGGTCATGATTTTGTTTGGCTCTTGCCATGTGGTAAGTGTGTATTCGCTGCTGGTCTACAAATAACGTGTGGCTCACTACTTTTTAACTGTGGTAAAATACGTATAACTTGACCAGCCTTACTGTTTAAGTGTACAGCTCAGGAGAGCCAAGTGCATTCAGTGTCGTGCAGCTCGTCTCCAGTGCCCTTCCCCGCTGCACAACTGAAACTCTATGACCAGTCCACAAGTCCCCAGTGCGTCTCCCCTCTGGGTGGCCCTTGGCAACCACCATTCTAATTTCTGTCCCTAGCTACCTCCTATGAGTAAACTCATACAATATTTGTGTTTTTGTGACTGGCTTATTTCATGAACATAATGACCTCAAGTTTCACTCGTGTATGTCAGAATTTCCTTCCTTTTTCAAGACTGAATATTCCATCGTATGTATATGCCACCGTTTCTTTTACCCACTTATCCATCAACGGACACGTGGACTGCTTTCCCCTTTTGGCTGTTATGAATAGTGCTATGAATATGGCTGTACAGACCTCTCAATATACCAAATATGGGACTTCTGGATCCTGCGGTAATTATATTTTTTATTTTTTGAGAAACTGTCGTACTGCTCTCCATAGCAGCTACACCATTTTACGTGCTTACCACCAGTGCACAAGGCTTCCGACATCCACATCTTCAACTCGTTTGTTTTTGTGGTAGCCATCCTAATGGGTACGGCGGAGTCATTCTCACAAGCAATAGAAGTACTGTATACTTTATGCAAATCCGGTGAGTGCCATTGCAAGAACTAACGAGTTCTATGCAGGCATACAGGCACAAACCCTAACCCCCTACTCCGGGCCCCTAGCCCTAACCCGAACCCCACCAGAAGTCAGGGGTTTTATTATATGCGGAGGACTCAACTACAAATTACCAGGCACATAGCCTAACACCTAACTCTAACCCCTAAATTTAACTCTAACACTAACCCTTACCCTCTGGAGAAGTCTCAACTGCAAAACACCAGGCACACACCCTGACTCTAACCCTAGACAGTGGCTTCCTGAACACGCAATAAGAAGAGCTGAGGAGCAGCCTAGTTATCCTGGAGAAGAGCCCAAACTTTTAAGTATCAATAGTATTTCTTAAAATGGTTGGGAAGGTAGAGGTCAAAAGGACCAACTGAGTATGTATTTAAAGAGTTGTTAGAGCCCCAAATCCCTCCTTGCCTCAGCTCAGTGGATGGCTGCTACGTTTATTCTCATGCCAGCAGAAGTCTGGGATTTTATTCTCTGGAGAGATCTCGGATATGCAGGATACCAGGGATGTAACCTAATCCCTCAACCCTACTCCTAACACTAACCATAACCCTAACTCTCAGGAGAGATCTCTAAACTGCAAAATACCAGGCACATACCCTAACTCTGACCCTAGAGCTGAGAAAATAAGTTTTAGAAGCAAAATATATTCTCCTACTCAACAATTTGGAAACCAGATTCTGAGTACTGTTGTTAGCATTGCTAGGAGATTTTAATGTTAGCTTACTTGAAAACTACCCCCAAATGTTCCCTGGTGGCATATACAGTGTTTGAATATTCACTGCAGACTTATAAATCTTTGTAAATAATGCTGAACTTAAAATTTTTAAAGAAGACTTACTTATTTTAGAGTGGACAAGCACGAGCGGGAGAGGGGCAGATGGAGAAGGGAGAGAGAGAATCTTAAGTAGACTCCATGCTGAGTGTGGAGCCTGATACGTGGCTCGATCTCACAACCCTGATATGACCTAAGCCGAAATCAAGAGTCAGATAATTAATGGACTGAGCCACATAGCTGCCCCTAAACTTAATATTTCTAAAACAACTTTTTTTTAGGTGTGCATGGTTATAAGAGTTGTAAATATTTTAAGAGAAAAATGGGTAATCAGTCACTGGTTACAAATTTAAGGTCATTGTGGTGTAAACCCAACATGGAAAGTGGATTTCATATGCCTCTCAAACATATCACATCTTAAACACAATGAAAATAATCCTGATGAATCAATGCCTTCTACTTCTAAGGAAGGAGTAACAGCAGTGCTACTCAAATATTCCTGATATTAATAAGAGGCCACTTTATGAGGCCTGCATTACCCTTATCAAAAATGTATCAAAAATTACAAAAATTACAAAATGTATCAAAAATTACAAGAGTTAACAAGGAAACTGAAGACCAATATCATGAACATGAGGCACATATTAGTAAATCAATTCCATCAATATGGGAAAAAAAAAAAAAGACAGTACATCATGACCAAATCACATTATTCCAGAAATACCAGCGTGGCTTAATATTTGAAAACCAATGTTAATGAACTAACAAAGAAAAACCGGATGATCATGTTAATAGATGCAGAAAAAACATGTGACAAAATTCAACATTTGTGATAATTCATCAAATTAGGAATAAAAGGAACGTTTTCAACTTGATAAAGGCCATCTATGGAAAACTCACAGCTCGTGTCATACTTAAAGACTAAATGTTTTCCCCCTACGAGGAGGAACAAGGTAAGGATGTCGCTCGTACTAGTTCTATTCAATAATGTACTGGAGTTTGTACCCATGCAGTAAAGCGAAGAAAAAGAAAGAAAAGACAGCTTGAAAGGAAGTACAATTATCTTCCATTTGCAGATGACATGATCATCTATGTAGAAAATCCTCAAGATTCTATGTATTCAAAAGTCTAGAACTAGTGAGTTTAACAAGATCACATGATAAAGGTCAATATACAAAACATCAACAATATTTCTGTATACCAGTGTCAGTGTCCAGACTAGGCCCAAGATGGAGTCACTTATTCTACTTCCCACATCAGCAAACCAAAACATCCCAGTTTCTATGCTCAGCTCGCCCAGAAAAAGAATGCCCAGACCAACCAACTAGCACTTGCTTCCTCAGCCTAAGTTACTTAACCAAGGTCCAATTCTTCCCTTTTCTCCATATGAAAAGTAATTCTATTTTAACCAATTAAGTGCCCAGTATAACTTCCTTGTTTCTGTTAACCTTGGTCCATGAAATCTCTTGCTTTGTAAAGAAGCTCCTTTCTATTTTCTAGACTGGATGCGTCCCAATTCATCAATTGCTAAATGAAAGTCAATTATATCAGGAAATAAAATATCTGTAGAATTTTCCTTTATCACCAGTAATGAACAGTTTGAAAAAGAAATTAAAAAACAATAATTAAAATCTAAAAACCATTATCAAAAACATGAAATAGCTGGGCATAATTTTAATAAAATATGTGAAGTACCTGTATGCTGAAATTTATAAAACATTAATGAGAAAGCAAAGGCCTAAATATATAGAGAGAATATGGATTGGGAGACTCAGTATTGTTAAGATAGCAAATCTCTCTGAATTGATACATGCATGGGATCAATACAATCCTATCAAAATGCAAGCAAGCTTTTTTCTTTTTCTTTTTTTTCTTTTGGAGCTTAAAATCTATGTAGAAATGCAAAGGAACTAAGAAGCGAAAACAATTTTAGAAAGGAAAACAACAAAACAAAACATGTTGAAAGACTTAAAATAAAGCCATAGTAACAAATACAGGGTGGCATTGTCATAAAGATGAGACACACAGATTAATAGAGCAAGATAAGGAATCCAGGAACAGACCCTCATATATGACTAAGTGATTTTCAGCAAAGTCTCCAAGGTAATTTAATTGGGAAAGGATAGTATTTACAAAGCAAAAAACAACAAAACAAACCTCAAAAAACATATCCATATGCAAACCCTCTCCCCTCCCAAATTTCAAATCTTCTCTCCCACTACATACAAAAGATTTCATAGAGGAGTCACTAAAGCACTGGCCATAAAAGAAAAACAATGGTAATCTGGACTTTATTAAAATAAATACCCTTTTCTCCTTAAAAGACATTAGGAGAATGAAAACACCATCCATGCCTTCCAAGCCAGTATCAGATAAAGGATTTGCTTTTAGAACATATCTTTTGAAACCTTTTAACCCAATAAGGAAATAAACAATCTAATTTGAAATTGGCAAAAGACTTTAAAAGCTACCTTGCCAAGAAAAACATCCAATTGGGAAATAAGCACATTAAAGACCCTCACATCCTAAGTCATTCAGGAAATGCAAAAACTGAAATCACAATGAGATGCCATTCAATATACATGCACTAGAATACTTAAATTAAAACATCTGGGGACGCCTGGGTGGCTCAGTTGGTTGGACGACTGCCTTCGGCTCAGGTCATGATCCCGGAGACCCGGGATCGAGTCCCGCATCAGGCTCCCAGCTCCACGGGGAGTCTGCTTCTCCCTCTGACCTTCTCCTTGCTCATGCTCTCTCACTGCCTCTCTCTCAAATAAATAAAATCTTTAAAAAAAACAAAAAAACAAAAAAACATCTGACAACACAAAGCAACAAAATATAAGTGGAACAACCCAAACTTGTTCATTGCTGATAGAACTACAAAATGGTACAGACACTTTAAAAAACAGATTCTTGAGTTTGACAGGAGGGAGGACGGCCAAGTAGGAGGATCTGGACTCAACTCATCCCATAGACACACCAAGGTAACAACTATATGTATTGCAACTAGCTCTGAGAATGACCCAAGGACTGGCAGAACAGGCTTGCTAAAGCTAACCTTGGACAGAAGGCCACACCGAAAAAGAAAGGAGTGGTGGAGAAAAGGGTGGGAGATACCCCCAATTCCACACCCCCACCCCAAGCAATTAACCAAAAACAGGAGGGACATCACAAGCAAGGAGAAGTGGGAGAATCAGACCCCACACTGGGCATCCCTGGCAATGGGAACCTGCGATGAGGAAGATGAGTTCCCATGATACCTGGCTTGAAAACCAGTGGAGCTTAACTCTGGTAAGTTTAGAAATCGGTGCATCGCAACTTCAGAAGTTTTAAATATCAGCAGGCTTCACGGTGGGAGAGTGTGAAGGCAAGAAACAGTCCTTACCCTTAAAGAGCCAACATCTAAATAACTCTGCCCAAGACACAGCACAGCGGCAGCAGTTTGGAAAGTGCCTAAGACATACATGAAGGAGAACATGTGCCAAAGGCTCAGGGATCTGTAGACTTCTCCAGGAACAAAAACGCTTATGGGTATCATTTTTCTCTCCTTCCCCAGCCTAGGTAGCCAGAAGCTTGTAGGAGTCAACACTAACACTTGCTACCTACCTGGCTTACAAAGCATGCCCTGCTTCTGTGCTTCCCCCTGCAGACCTACCCCACCCTGTCTACCCAGAGCAGCTTTGGCTGCATCACACCCTGTAGGCAGCCCTGGCCAGGACCAGCATCACTCCAAAGTGACCCCTGCCCTGGACAGTAAAGCAGATAACCACACATACCAGTGTGCCCCTGTTACAGCAGCCTGGCTCCTTGGCCGGGTGTGAAGGGAGCGAGCCCTGACCCCCAGTGCACCTGCACCTGTGACAGAGGCTAACTGCAGAAAGCTGGCTGACTGCTGGCTCCACACAGCAGTGAACCTCTGGTGATCACAGTTGGGCCTCCCAACAACACTGGAAGCAAATGCTGCCCAGTGTACCCACAGCAGGCAAAGTGGGTCATTGCAGCAGGCTGGGCTAGAGGCAACTATGCTTCAAGCAGCCATAATGGGAAGGTGCATGCAGCCCACACAGGGGACACCCCTGAAGCACCTAATCCTGGTGACTCTAGGAGATTGTACTTTAGTGCACCACAAGACCTCCTTTACACAAGGTCACCCCCTCCAAGATCTGAGGACATACCCGACATAGAAACAAATACAGAGTCAGACAAAATGAGGAGACAGAGGCATCGATCCCAAATAAAAAAACAAGACAGAATCTCAGTAAAGCAGCTCAGTGAAACAGAGAGAAGCAACATCTCTGATAAAGAATTCAAAGTACTGGTCACACAGGTATTTGTTGGACTTGAGAAAATAGCGAATGAACTCAGTGAGAACTTCAACCTGGAAACAGTAAATATAAAAAAGAACCAGTCAGAGCTGGTTTTTAGAATTTTTAATGGAAATGAAAGATATACTAGAGGGAATTAATAGTAGATTAGAGGATGCAGAAGAATAGGTCAGCAATCTGGAAGACAAGGTAAAGGAAAGAAAACAAGCTGAGCAGCAAAAGAAAAAGGAATAAAAAAAAAAGAGAATAGGTTAAGGGAACTCTGGACATCATCACATTATGATTATGACATTCACATTATAGGGATCCCAGAAGGAGAAATGAGAGAAGGGGACAAAAGTTATTTGAAGAGATAATAGCTGAAAACTTTCCTAATAATTAGGGGAAGGAAACACATCCAGGTCCAGGAGGCACAGAGAGCCCCTAAAACAACCCAAGGAGGTCCACACCAGGATACATAATAATTAAAATTGCAAAAAATAATGATAAAGAGACAATCTTGAAAGCACCAAGAGAAAAAGAGAACCATTATCTACAAGAGAAATCCCAAAAGGCTTGCTGCTGATTCTTCAGCAGACACTCTGCAGGCCAGAAGCAAGTGGCGTGATATATTTGAAGTGCTGAAAGGAAAAGAACCTACAACCAGGAATACCCTACCTGGTAAGGTTATCATTCAGAACCAAAGGAGAAATAATGAGTTTCCCCAAAAAAACAAAGTAAAAATAAGTTCATCACATTAAATTACCCTTATAAGAAATGTTAATAGGAATTCTCTACGTGAAAAGCAAAGGCTGTAACTAGAAGAAAATTATGAAAGGAAAAATGTTACAGGTAAAAACCAAACATACAGTAATGATAGACTGATCACTCATATAGCCAGTATGGAGGCTGAAACATTAAAAATAATAAAATCAATCCTGTCTATAAAAATTAGTCAAGGGATATAGAAAATAAAAACATGTAAACTATGGCTTCATAGACATAAAACATGGAGAAAGGAATAAAAATTGAGTGCTTTAACAGTGTGTTCAAACTTAAGTGACCAGCAACTTAATATAGACTGCTATGCACATTAGAATATATATACTATTGATATATATACTAGTATTCAATCAAATATCACAGATTCAATCAAGTATTCAATCAATATCAAGTATATCAAATATCAAGTATTCAATCAAAATTCACAGATTTTGATATATATACTATGTATAATAGAATATATACAAAATACAAAAATAACAGTAACCACAAATCAAGAAACTATAATAGATACACAGAAAATAAAGTTACCAAAGCATACACTAGAGAACCATCAAACCACATGGGAAGTAAGCAAAAGAACAAGAAGCAGAGAACTACAAAAATAACCATAAAACAACAAAATACACTAACTATATATCTATCAATAATTACTTTAAATGTAGGGGCACTGGGTGGCTCATTCAGCTAAGCATCTGCCTTTGGCTCAGGTCATAATCCCAAGGGCCTGGGACTGAGCCTCGCATTGGGCTCCCTGCTCAGTGGGGAGTCTGCTTCTCCGTCTGACTCTCCCCCTGCTTATATCCCCTCTCTCTGTCAAATAAATAAATAAATAAAGTCTTGGGGGGAAAAATGACTTTAAATGCAAATGTGCTAAATGCTCCAATCAAAAGACACAGGGCGGCAGAATGGATAAAAAATAAGGTGCCCCCGTGCACCCAAATGTTTATAGCAGCAATGTCTACAATAGCCAAACTATGGAAAGAGCCTAGATGTCCATCAACAGATGAATGGATAAAGAAGATGTGGTATATATACAC
>PISX010008111.1:0-83326 GCA_004024625.1 Mellivora capensis | reverse complement strand
TTGCTGTGCAGAAGCTTTTGATCTTGATGAAGTCCCAAAAGTTCATTTTTGCTTTTGTTTCCTTTGCCTTTCGTGACATATCTTGAAAGAAGTTGCTGTGGCTGATATCAAAGAGGTTACTGCCTATGTTCTCCTCTAGGATTCTGATGGATTCCTGTCTCACATTGAGGTCCTTTATCCATTTCGAGTTTATCTTTGTGTACGGTGTAAGAGAATGGTCGAGTTTCATTGTTCTACATATAGCTGTCCAATTTTCCCAGCACCATTTATTGAAGAGACTGTCTTTTTTCCACTGTAGGCTTGGATGGCTATGCATTTTCCCCTTAGGACTGCCTTTGCTGTATCCCATAGGTTTTGGATTGATGTGTCTTCTTTCTCATTGGTTTCCATGAATTGTTTAAGTTCTTCTTTGATCTCCTGGTTGATCCAAGCATTCTTAAGCAAGGTGGTCTTTAGCTTCCAGGTATTTGAGTTCCTTCCAAACTTTTCCTTGTGACTGAGCTCCAGTTTCAAAGCATTTGATCTGAGAATATGCAGGGAATAATCTCAGTCTTTTTGGTATCAGTTGGGTCCTGATTTGTGACCCAGTATGTGGTCTATTCTTGAGATGGTTCCATGTGCACTTGAGAAGAATGAGTATTCTGTTGTTTTTAGGGTGGAATGTTCTGTATATATCTATGAGGTCCATCTGGTCCAATGTGTCATTTAATGCTCTTGTTTCTTTATTGATTTTCTGCGTGGATGATCTATTACTGAGAGAGGCATGTTAAGATCTCCTACTATTAATGTAGTCATATCAATATGACTCTTTATATCTTGATTAATAGTTTTCTTATGTAATTGGCTGCTCCCATATTTGGGGCATAGATATTTACAATTGTTAGACCATCTTGGTGGATAGTCCCTTTAAGAATTATGTAGTGTCTTTCTGTATCTCTGACTACAGTCTTTAGTTTAAATTCTAATTTATCTGATATGAGAATCACTACCCTGGCCTTCTTTTGAGGCCCATTGGCATGAAAGATGCTTCTCCATCCCTTCACTTTCAATCTGGGTGTATCTTTAGGTTCGAAATGAGTCTCCTGTAGACAACATATGGATGGGTCCTGTCATTTTATCCAATCTGCAACCTTGTGTTGTTTTATGGGTGCATTTAGGCCATTCACATTGAGAGTGATTATTGATAGATACGTTTTTATTGACATCGTGTTACCTTTGAAGTCTTTCTTTCTGTAGATTGTCTCTATATTTCTGTTCAATGATATTCTTAGGATTTTTCCTCTTTTATAGAACCCCCCCTTAATATTTCCTGCAGTGTCAGCTTGGTGGTCACATACTCTTTTAAGCCTTGCCAGTCTTGGAAACTCTGTATCTCTCCATCCATTTTGAATGTCAGTCTTGCTGGATAAAGTATTCTTTGCTGCATGTTCTTCTCATTTAGTGCCCTGAATATATCTTGCCAGCCCTTTCTGGCTTGCCTCTAGTACATGAACGCTGGTTCCGTTCACGAGATTGGGAAAATTTTCATGGAGAACTTGTTCCACTGTATCTTCTAGACTTCTTTCTCCTCTCCTTCAGGGATTCCAATAATTCTGACATTTGAACGTTTCATAGCATCATTTATTTCCCTAATTCTGCTTTCATGGCATCTAAGCTGTTTGTTCCAGGTTTCCTCCTCTTTCTTTCTTTCTATCTGTTTATCCTCCAGATCACTAATTCTATCTTCTGTCTCAGTTACCCTAGCTTTTAGAGAATTTAGATTAGATTGGGACTCATTGAGAACATTGTGAACATCATCCCTGGTGACTTTCAGTTTTTCCCTAATCAATTCCATTTTGTTATCCATGGCTTTCTCCAACCCAGCTATTGCCTGGATAATTGTTAGCCTGAATTCCCTTTCCGACATATTGTCTATGTCAATAACCATTAGCTCTGTTGCAGAGGGCCCATCCTCTGAATTTTTCTTTTGTTGGGCATTCCTTCTCCTAGTCATTTTGGTGAGAAATGGCTGAACGGATGTAGCTGGTTGTATCGACCATGGTGCAGTCAAGGTGCACCCTGGAATGCTTCTGAGCAATCAGGAGTCCCCACCCAATGAAAGAAAAAAAGAAAGAGAAAAAAGAAAAAGAGAGAGAGAGAGAGATACAGGAAAAAAAAAGAAAGATAAAAGAGAAAGCTCAGCCCAAATGGGCCCCAAGGTAAGATTTATGAAGTATACAAACAAAAACAGACCAAGAAAAAGACTGATAAAAGTATATGACAAGAGAAAAAAAAAATATATAAAAGCAAAACAAACAAAAAAAGAACCTCGTGAAAAAGAACCCCAAGTATAAGACTTATCTACTACCAGGACAAACACAAATACACAAAAACACTGGCAGAAGAAAAAGACGGGAGAGTGGTTATGAATTCTCAGTGTGGGCGAGGAAGGTTATTTTGATTCTTCCTGGATGTATCTTGATATCTTTTTTACAGGACTCAATTTTCCTAAGATAGAGGGGGATTAAAAATTGGTTTACCTATAGGTGTAGCATTGATTGGATAAAGGGGATTATCTTGAAGTTTAACTCTACATGAATATTAAAAAATAAAAATACAAAAAAGAATGAGCTAAACTAAACTAAAATCAAATTTAAAAAAATAAAAAAATAGGAAAGGAAAAGAAAAACGGGTATATGTATCAAAAAGTTCATGTTAAAAGGTTATTATGGAATTTGATGTACTGGACATCTCACTGTGATGGTAAATAGGCTAAAAAATTATCCGTATATAAAATTTTAAAAAAATGATCCAGAATAGTGGGAACGAATTAAAAATAAAAGTTGTATCTATGAAGTAGTGGTGGTTGCTCTCTTGTCATCTCCCGCCCCCCCCCCCCTTTTGCTTTCCAGGGGAGGGGCCTGCAGTGTTCCCTGAGTTAAGTCCCTCTGCCTCCCTCAAGGGGGTGGGCTCTGAGGAAACCAGTTTTTCAGGCTTTTGTTCTCTGGAGGTTTTATGTTTGTTTGTTTTTTCTCACCTTGACAGCTTTTGATGGTTTTTGGAGGTTTAGAGGAAAGCAAACTGCATCCAGACCTCCCTCTCAGAGAGAAGCCTCAGTCTGTTCCCCTCTGGGTGCTGCAGAGCACATAAATTCCCCCTTGGCCTCCAGTAGAGCATGTTCCCAGTTGCGGTCCCTGGGGACACAGGAACTACTGCTTGTACCCAAAATCATGACAGTGGCAGCTGTCTGGGCAGCTCCAGACCGCCAGAGAGGTCCCAAGCCCCGATTGCACACTGAGATTTTTCTGCTGGCCCGGGCTGGGAGCGCTCAGACTTTCCGGGTCTGAGAGCGCCGGGCTGGCGCCTGCCTGTACCTCTCTCAGGGGAGGGTGTGGGGCGTGACTCAGGCTCTGATAGCGTGGCATGGCACTCATGTGGAAGAGTGCAAAAAGGCTGTGTTTCTGCTGGCTGGTGCGGCTCCCAGCCCCTCACAGGAGCTGCACCCCACGCGCCCTCAGGCACACTGGAGGCTCAGGGACCAAGACCTTGTTTCTCCACTGCACTCTCTCTGGCTCAGCACCAGGGGTGGTTCTCCTCAATCTGGGGACTTAAGACCCTGTCCCTAACCACCCTGATTCCCACAATTTCCCCCCATGATCTTTTGCTCTTTTTGAGTGCTTTCAACCAGACTCCAAGTTAGTGCTGGTCCCCCGTCACAGGCTACTCTCGTATTGGGGTATTACTTTCCAATGGGTCACCTCTGGTGGCTCCCTCCCCCTTTTGTTTATCTTCCAATACCAGTCTGATGTTCCCACTCCACTTTACCTGCCCACTGGTGTCTTCTGCCCCCGTAGAGATCCAGACGTGTATAATTCTAATCTCAGGCTGATTTCATGGGTGATCGGAGTTCTTTGGGTACTTTAGGGTACAGGTTGAAAAGGCGCCTTCTCCTAGTTCTTCGCCATCTTGTGCCAGGGAAAATTTTTTGACTAACAAAACTAGAAACCAGATGTCACTTTTTCTTGTAATTTCAACATGAGTGGGAGAGGTTTTTTTTTTTTTAAGATATATATATTTTTTGTCTCTGAGGAATAAAGTCTGTAATTTATACAAGAAGCACCATTTTCATACTAAGAATGCATTCTTGTGCATGTATCCCAAAAATTGAAGACAAATGTACCGAAAATCCTTAGGTATTAAAATTTTTAGTGAATCAAGAAAAATGGAAAAAAACCTTGAGTACAATTGGAGCAGAGCCTCTAGTCCAGCTCAAAGCCAGAAGAGCACTTGACTTTTATTTATGATGAAAATTAATACAATGTACAGATGTCTTCTAAATGGATATGATTTGTCTATCATTGACATGGAAATATGATAGTTCATTAAATGATTTTTTGGGGAGCAAAATTTATCAGGTGAAATTTATAAATGTTAAATACACTATTTGTTGAGTATCACCCACTTAATAAACACTCTTCAGTAATTTTTACATAACTAAAATATTCCAAGTGTCCTTGCTCTGAATTGGCTCCCATTACATGGTAGCTGACAAAGCAGTAACAGTACACCATGGTAACATCTTGCCATGAAAAATGCCCTAAGAGGGGCACCTGCGTGGCTGTCAGTTAAGTGTCTGTCTGACTCTTGGTTTCAGATGAGGTCATGGTCTTGTGGTTGTGGGATCCAGCCCTGTGTCAGGCCCTGTGCTTAGTGCAGAGTCTGCTTCAGTTTCTCTCTCCTTCTTCCCCCATTCACTTCTTTCTCTCTCTCAAATTAATGAATAAAATTGAAAAGAAAAGAAAGAAAAAAAAAGGAAAAGAAAAGGAAAGGAAAGAAAAGAAAAAGAAAAGAAAAGAACACGCCCTAAGAGGCTGACGTAAGCTATCACAATCCCACTGTGATCCAGATGCATAGTGAGTTATCTCTTTTTCTAAGTTATTTATTTAGTTACCCTTGTTTCTAGTACAACTCTTGGATTAATTCTTCTTCATTCTGAAACATAATGTGGTTTTCAAAGGTGTCCTTTGTGCAGAAACAGCCTAGGGCTTTATGTGACTGAGAATATCTTCATTTTATTCTGGTATTAAAATGATGCATTAGCTAGACATAAAATACTGAATTTGCTGTTATTTTCTTTCAGTGCCTTGCTCTATCACACCATTTTCTTCTTAAAAGTCTATATTACTGTTGAGAATATGTTGTAAATTGATTTTTCTACATTTTCTTTCTCTATGAAAGTGTTTTAGAAGTTTCTCTTTATTTTGGAATTCTTGATTTTCATTATCTTGGTTTAGGTTTCATCTTCTATATATCCCACTTGGCAATTTTTAAATATCTAGGCTTTCCCATCTTCTCAGATGTTATTTTTCCACTCTGCTTAATTTTGGGAGTTTCTGAGGTAATATCCTTTTAAATATTTCTTCCTCTTCTTTACTTTCTTTTCCTATTTGTGACTACCTTATAGAGATTTTGGCACTTCTGTTTCTACCCACTGATGTTTTATTTATTTTTAAAAATATTTTATTTATTTATTTGACAGAGATAGGGAAAGAGCGCATAAGCAGGGGGAGTGGCAGGTAAAGGGAGAAGGAGAAGCAGGCTCCCCAGAGTCCCCATGGACTGAGTCCCCGTGGGACTCAAATCCAAGACTCCAGGATCATGACCTGAGCTGAAGGCAGTTGCTTAACCAACTGAGCCATCAAGGCACCCTTCCCTGATGTTTTAACTTGACATTATAATCTCTTTATCATTTCCTGGGAAATTTTTCTCTCGTATTCCAACTCATGGTACATCCTTCTACTGTGCTCATTCTATTATTTATCACTTCTTTTCAATGCCTTGTAGAAATTAATACATTTGTGTACCCTATATTTCCAACTTTCTTCTTTAAAATGTTTTGTGCATCAGTCATGTTACCATTCTTTCTTACTTTTCATTCAGTGTCATTTTAATTCTTCCATTTGGAAGGAGAATTTATCTTTATTGTGTATATGTTTATCAGGATGATTAAATTGTTTTGTTATATTTTTTTCTCTGAAGATGTCAGAAGTCTTGTCATATTACCCTGAAAGCTCGTATTTCTCTGTGGGTATCAGCAACATAGTATTATTCTCCTAACTTTGGGGTCCTAGCCAAAGCCTGAAGAGTTAAAAGTGGGATAGAGCTGAACTTCAGAGTGGAGTGTCTCTGACAGTGTAATCCAAGATTGTTGTTTTTCAAGTGCCTCCTCTTCAGAGACCCTATCTTTAGATAATGGCCATTTTTAAGAATTTACTGAGAAATGGGTTTGCATGTTGGGGTAGAAACTGGCCCTTGAGGGCCAATAGTCATACCTGTACCTTTCATTTACTCACCACCCAGCAGGAATGAATGAATGTCTCCTGAGGTTACACCTCCATCTGACATTAGAGTTCAGTTACTACAGGTGTTTTCAGCCTTTTCTCCAGCAAGTGGCAAGTGATGATCTTCCCAGAGAAGAAACACATAAATGCATAAAAGATAAAAGTACAACCAAAAACATGTTCTCCCAGGGGAAGCTTCCCAGTATTACCTGCCTCTCTTCCACTCTGGGTGGGCATCTCCTAGAATAGAATCCAAATAAATTCTGCCTCCCTGGAGAGTCTTACAGGTTTTCACTAGCTTTTCCCGTTTGTAAATTTTTATCACATTTTGAAGAATTCACCATAATGAGGTTGGGGTTTGAGGGTTAGAGAGGAAGTCCACAGCTCTTGCTATTCTGCCATTTTGTCCTCAGTAGCATTTGTGTGTTTGTACTTTTCATTTTTGCTCTACTGAACATCATAGTTCTGATCAAACCATAAAACGCATGTAATTTCTTCCATAGTCATAGTCCCTGAGGGATTCTCAACATTCAGTGAGATTAAAAACAAACAACAGCAACAACAACAACAACAACAACAACAACAAGAAACGTTACCATGAAGGAACTACAGAAAGAGGGTAGGGGATGTTTACTACAATCTTTCAAATTTATCTGTTAGTTTTCTTACATAGAAATATTAACTATCTTTTAGACACACTTCATATGCATTTTTAAAATTTAATTCTCCCAATAATTCTGAGGAATTTAATATATTATTGTCCCTTTTCTATGTGTGAATAGGCTGAGGCTTAATGTTTTAAGTTTTGATAACATCTGTATGGAGGAACCAGAACCCAGGGCTCTTTGGTATAACATATTTAACTTAAATGGCTGGTTTTATTATGCAGGAATTCTAGGACTTCAAGCTGGAGTGAATCTCAATGGTCATTTAATTAACTCCCTCACTTTCCAAAGGAAGAAATGGAGGCCTAGGGAAGTTGGGTGAATTGAACATGTTAATAAGCTAGTTTATGCCTTAGCAGAAATGAAATTAATTATCTCTGATCTTCCTTTAAGTGCTTCTGATGAGGGAACAGAAGGCTGGCTGAGGACAAAGCAAAAGCTGACACCCTCCAACCTTCCCCCACCCCCTCTCCTGGGTGGGACATATGTGACATTCTTTAGGAATCTCTCACCTATCTTAATGTTAATTCCTTATGTTGTGAGGGGTGGCAGGTTATGTACCATGGAGTTGGGGGGAGGTAAGGAAAAGGGAGGTTTCAATAGAACTTTCACATGCTAAAGAGGACATACAGAATATGGGATACCAGAGGCCTTGCCATTGCCAAGGTTGTTTTGCCCTTTTTAGCAAGCTATTAAGATAGTTGGGAGATTCCTACAGAATGTCAAAATATGTCCCACCCAGGAGTGGGGGTGGGGGCAGAGGTTGCAAGGTGTCAGCCTTTTGCTTTGTTCTCAGCCAGCCTTCTGCTCCCTCATCATTCCCCCTGAACAACTTTGAGCCTTAAATCTTTAAGGTTGTTGAAGGTAGAAGGTCTCAGCTTCTATAACTTCTTCCGGCTGAACAGGGGCATAGAGTTGTCCCTACCTACTCGGATCAGCACTGGTCAGCTGGGGAATGTGTAGGGGAGTTACAAAAGACAGAGGCAGCTGAATCCAGGGGAGACTGCTCAGGTCATCTTCCCAAGTGGAAAAGATCATCTGTGGAAGTTATGGCAGCAAAGGAGTTGAAGTCAGGTGAGGAGACATGGGAGAAAACAGCAAAACATGATTAATGTAACAAAAAGAAAATGAAGCTCAAATTAAGTTTTTGCTAGTTGACAAAAAACCCTTTTCCAGTCCAGGAGTTTAATCAATCATTAAAGGAAAGAGGGATTGTTTAAAGTGCCAACTTGAGTATGTTAGAACCCAAGAAATATTTTGTGATAGTCTGGAACATAAACATAGTATTTTGCCATTCTATTTTGTAAAGCGACTTTACATATTTGTATTACCATAGCATTTTATTTTATTTTTTTAAAGGTTTTATTTTATTTTTTTTTTTAAGATTTTATTTTTATTTATTTGTCAGAGAGAGAGAGCGAGCACAGGCAGACAGAGTGGCAGGCTGAGGCAGAGGGAGAAGCAGGCTCCCTACCGAGCAAGGAGCCTGATGTGGGACTCGATCCCAGGACGCTGGGATCATGACCTGAGCTGAAGGCAGCCGCTCAACCAACTGAGCCACCCAGGCGTCCCATACCATAGCATTTTAATAGAGAAATGTTATTTCAAGGGTCATTTAGGACTGACCATGTACTTAGTAAGAGCTTCCATGTGCCAACATCCTCCAGTTCCAAAGGGGGAATAAAAGTGGATGTTATTTGGTCATACCAATGAGACAGAATGAGGTCACTACTGTTTTAAGTTTTGGAAGGTTGGCCAGGTTGGTAATGGTTTTAATCATGCATTCGTGATTCCAGGCCAAACCCAGAGTACAGTGGCCTATCCTGCCTGGGGAAACCATGAGCACAAGTTAGAGCCATATAACCAATGGGTCCCTTGAGGAGATGGTCCTCCAATTTTGGGTTTCTGTCAAGGCTATTCAGTTTTGGAGGGCCATTTTTTTGATGTGTAATAAAAGGAAGTCCATTGTTACAGTGTAGGGACCAAGAGAGTCCAAATCTAGGGACAATTTTCCTTTACGAAGTTTTGTTATTTCCATGGCCTTTTTGCCCAAATCTGTGTCCTGGTGTAAACCCTATGTTACTTTCATTGGTTCCTAAGGTCATATCCTTTGACATCCATTGAAGTGAATTAAAGCTATCTCCTTAGGTAGGTGTACAGCCTTAAGAGTAATAATTTTAGGCCTATTATTTGATTGTGGCTTGATAATAATCCCCTTTTCTTCCAAATTGCTCCATGGACATGTGGGACTAGGAAAGCATATTTGGACTCAATATTAATATCAATTTGTAAGGCTTTGGCAATTGCAAAGTGCTAGTGAGCACTACAGCACACCCAGCTTTTCTTATTCCTTTTATGAAAACTACTGTCATCAGTAAACCAACTGTCATTTGTATTTTTAATAGATGCATCTTAAATATGGCCAACTAAAGTAAGCAAGATCAATAACCTAACAGTTTTTGCTCTATAGAGAAAGAAGTATAATGGTCAGGCTCAGGCATATGGGCAACCAGGTTTAAAGTTTGACAAGTTTTATTTCTGGCATATCTGTAAGTGTAGCCCAGTATTTAATAAGTTGGCCTCCATCACCCATTGGTGGCCTTTGGTTTCTAAGATATTTTGGACCTGATGTGATGTCATTAGAGTCAGGGACTGTCCCATAGTGAGCTCTGAGGCTCCTTTTACGAGGTGGGCTGTTTTATGCTTAGCTTACGCCTTTGTTTGCAACTGTACCTCAATACAGTTGGCGTCTAGGATAAATATGACTAAGGGATGAAACCATTAAAAGCCCTTTGAGTGGGCCAGCCTTAATAATATCCTGATTACAAAGGATCACCAGCAAGTGGGAGAAAACTTGTCAAGAGATAAGGGGAGTCCCACATGCATCATCCAATCCAATCATAAAGAAAGTGGGGTCATCCATTATCTCCACAAGTCCATAGTTAATCCTATGGAGTGGGGTATGCTGGCTTTTAGGCAATTATCCTAGCCCCACAGAATTGGTCACGGCTATAGTTGAATTATACAATTGTTGGGGAATTAATCCCATTTTTCAGCTGTTTAAATTGTTATGTGCCCATGGGGTTCTGTTATTATCCCCACAGAATAACCAGCAGAAGATTGTCTATATATGAGTTATTTTGGTAATTTCTAGTAAGTTTACCTCTAGTTGTCTAGCTTAGGTAAACAACATTGAAAGACAATCAAACCTAGAATCTACAAAGGTGTGCTATTAAAACATAATTTTTCTCTCTAAAATAACCCTCATTTCCAGAGATAGCCAAATTAGGACTAATTTATTTGAAAAACAAGTCCAGTTTAAACAGATTTGGCCTAATTATTTACATAAACTCAGCAAGAACAGTGAGTGATCATATAGATCTTTTAGAATCTGCTTTGCTGGAACTTCTTTTTTTTTTTTTTTTTTTGCTGGAACTTCTTATAAGGAATTTCTAGGTCGAACTTTTAGTAACCTCTCCAGGCCAGAAGTCAAGCCCAGTACTTGCCATCAGACATGCCTGCAATACCTGTAGATTTGGGCAAATTCCTCTTCATGAGGTCTCCAAAGTATCCTGAGGTTCCTGCACCTGCCAGGAAGTGACATTCTTTACTCACCTGGTGAGGCTGCTGGGAATTCTGTAAGCAAGGTACCAACAGTTCCAAGGGGCTTTATGGCTCCAGGTTTCATAAAGTCAACCTTAGTTCCTTAAAGCTGTCTGGTCATATCTAAGTCTATGCATGTCTTTCTCAAATATGACATTCCAGTCAAAGCCTTGGTAAAATAACCAATGTTTCCAATGGTGTCCTGTTACAAGAAGAACAGATTCTTATTAAACTTATGCAAATGACTTATTGCCAGGGAAGAATACTTACTGAGATCTTTTGAGTTTCAGAGGATTCAGATAATGAGAAAAGTTGAATACTTTGATTTGTTTACAAATGAATATTTTTACATTTCTGTAAGTCACAGATATCTTAATAAAAAAGTCTGAAGAGCAAACTTTAGATAACCAGCAATGTTTAAAATAACAGATGCAAATTAAAAAAATTAAAGAAACAGATGCGACACTATAATCTTTTAGTTTGTTTAGTCCCATGTTACTAATTCTGCCTTAGTTTCAATGCAGCTTTAGTTAGTTTTGGAAATTCTTACCCATTACAGTTTAGGATTTTCAAATATATCGAATTTTTTCCTGAAAGTCCTTTATATGAATCTCCTTTAAGGTGAAACTCATTTTACAAGAGAATTAAAACAATTATAAATGACAAAAAGTCAGAATGGATATGGTTAAAGAGCTGATGAGATGAGAGTTTACAATTTAGCTGTCAAGGAAATCAGGTTATTTCTGTGACACATAACACTTCAATAGTTGCAGTATCAAGTGATGATCTATCAAAACATTAAAACTTTAGGAAATGCATAGAATCTCTAGAATAGTTATAGTATTTACCCAAATGTAACCCAAGGTTTATCATTTGTTTAGCAGTACTTCCTGAGTAACTTAGCAACTTAGCAATGTTTGAGTAAGTTTGAGTTAAGTAACTGAGTAGCTTAGCAATGTTTTATTTAGAAATAATACAGATTCAGAGGAAGGAGCAATAGTATGTACAAGGAGACCCCCTATACCCTGCACCTGGTTTCCCCTACAGTAACATTTTGCAAAACCATAGAACAGCACAAATTGTCCATTGCAATTAGGATTTTGCTTCCCCATGTTAGAGTCCCCAGTTTCGAGATCATTGCATTAAGCATTTCTTGCCTGCTATTTTGAAATAGCTCTTGGATTTCCTTCCCTCCCTGCATTTCCTCATCAACACAGACTGGCTCAGCATCACATCTCACTTCTCTTGACCAGTCGGCATGTTGACGAAAGCCTCTCCAGATCAGGAACACTGTCTTCCCTTTACACGCCCCCGGCAATCCACCCTTGTGCCTGCCCAAAGCAGGCAGAGATGGGACTGGGGTGGCTGGGAGGACTCCAGGGGAAGGAGTGGTGGGTGTTGAGCTGGACTTGCAATATGGCGGAGGGGAACAGATTTCTCCTAGGGGAGGGTCCTGGAAGTGGCAGGAGCGCAGGTGTGGAGCAGGTGTTAGGGCAAAGGTCAGAGTTCACACTATGGCTCCCCTGTCCTAGCCCCTTTGGCCTCTGTTCTTCACCACGTCTGGTGCACCCCCCGCCTGTATATGCTGGAGCTTTGGCAGGGATGTGCTGATGAATGTGCAACTTAGGTTACTTCCTGAGTAACCAAGGAAAAGCATAGTGAATTACAGAGATTTCATTTACAACTTAAATCTTGTCAACATTTGCTAAAATCTTATAAAGTTTTAAAGCACATACCTAAACATAATTAGGGATGTTAAAGACCTGATATAGGCAAAATGTGGAAAATGTTTTCTGGACAGGCAAAGAGGAAACAACTGTTTACATTTTCTTCCTAAAAGCAGATTTATTTAAGAAAACTGTCTTTTTGAATGGAGACAATTTTAATCTTATAGCAACGTACCTTTAAAATCCATTCATTTCAATCTCAGTCTGTCCTGACCATGCTTAAAATTCCATTTCAAAGTTTTCCCTACACATTCTACTAACTTTCTTTTACATTTAGATTTTGTCCCAAGCCATTTCTTTCCAAACAACCATCTCATTTAGAACAAAATTACCTTTTATCTTTAACAAAATGCATTCCCATTCCTTATCTTTCTTCCGCACCTACTTTTCCACATAGAGTTGCTTCTGTTATTTCCATTAGTTTTGGTTACAGTTAGAATTTTGTACTCTTAGAAATACCTTAGTCTCTAGTCAGTTAAGTATTAATTGTGAACTGTTACAACAGAATTCTTTATGAATCAGTTAAGCAAAAAACGTGTTTACCAACAGATTTAAATATTCTTATTTTCTTTGCTGTAGAAAAGCATAAACCTATATCCAGTAATTAATGAATTAGCATTTTATCCTATTTGAAAACACCTAGATGTCCAACCAATTTAATTCCATTTATCATCCAAGCAAAACTTTATAAACTTTCAGGTTACCAAAAAGTTTGAAAGCTGTATTAACAATTACCCATGCAAACTCCGAGACAGGGTGCCTGGGTAGCTCAGTGGGTTAAGCCTCTGCCTTCAGCTTAGGTCATGATCTCAGGGTCCTGGGATTGAGGCCCGCATCGGGCTCTCTGCCCAGTGGGGACCCTGCTTCCACCTCTCTGTCTACTTGTGACCTCTCTCTCTCTCTCTCAAATAAATAAATAAAATCTTAAAACAAAAACAAAAACAATAACAAAAAGACTCCGAGACAGACAATGAACCATCAATTTAGTCATCTTTTTGACAAACAACCCAACAGAGTTAACACGAGGTTATTTGACCTTCAGTAAACCTTGATAGAATAAATGTTTACATTTACTACTGTAACTTCAAAGACATGTCTATCTTAATGAAACCAAAAAAAATTAACTTAGTTTAAATACTGATTTATGGTTCACCTGATTCACCCATTTTCAGTATTTACCTGAGACACGGGTGCGGGAATCTGGAGTGGGGGGTGCTAGGTCCAGGGGGTGCTCTTCTTGTTCCTTAATAGTGAAGAGAGAAGGAGCCTTGGTGAATGGTCTAGAGGCCAGTCATGCAGGCTGCACCCATGTTGGTGCAGAAACAGAAGGGGGAGACAGAAGAAACAAAGTGCTTCCAGAAGGCAGAGAAAGGATTCTGAGTTTTAGAGCTCATCAGACCCAACAGAGGAGCAGATACCATGTTTTCCCACCAGCAAGGGGGGAGGGGTTAGGCAGTCCATGTCAGGCCAGAGAAGACAGGGAATTTCCCTTAAACAAAGGGAGTTTCAGCAGCTGTTTGGGAATATTCCTCACACTCTCTGTCTGGAGTTAGACTAATCCCAGTTGGCTCCAGTTATAGCCATTAACATAGGAAATGAGTGAGGGAGAAGCCCCCACATCTATTAGGAGGAACAGAGAGAGATAAATTCCCCTTTGCTAGGGATGGCCAGTGTATCCTCCAGCAACCTGGGTTGACTAGGAGGCTTATTTACATAATTATAATCCAATAGGTCCAGAGCGAGTTTACTAGTTGACTCATTCAGGCAAACACATTCTGCAAAAGGCCCTTAGTTCAGGGTCCTGGTGTAGAGCAATGAAGGCCTAGGCATGAGCAATGAAGTTTCCCTAGGTCTATTCACCTTACTTCCTGTGGAAGAGATCTCACTGACAGATCCCACTGAGGCCATGCAGTGTTACAGGAGCTCAGTCTTTTCCTAAGTTTTGCAATCCAAATTATTTCCAGTGGGTTAAAAGGCACCCAAGGTAGAGTCCTTGGGAACTAAAGAAACCTACTGAGGCCATGCTCCCAGAAAAGTAAAGAAAGTCCATTACCAAATAGTCCCGACTCCTGGGTGGCATCCCACGCAGGATATGTCAGAGGTTCCTGTGTGTCAAAAGTGACCAGAGATGTCCCTCAAGACATTGCTATTGATCACAATCCTGCTTCCCCGGGAAGGCATTCCTGCCATAAAAGTCCCTGGAGGGGTGCTGGCATCCCTACCCTTCCCCATCACATCCTAGGCTGCTGATGGGTGCCTGGTGAATGGACCAAAATACTGTGCCATGCCATGCCATCATCTGTCCAGAAGATTGCATACTGTTTTGCCATTTTAACCCATGGAAATACTAGAAAAGTTTGGCAAGGGAAAATTACCCAATTTTGTAGCTTTAAGTAGTTTGTAGAAGGCACTGACAAGAAACAGTAGACTGAAATCCATCATGGTCTATGTGACATTCCAACACATGTGGTCTTTACAGCCAACTTCCCTAGGAAACAGTCCCCGGTTGCGTTTTAATTCAATCAGGTATTGGTTTTGGCCATCTCCCAGTGGAGGTCCCGTGGCCAGAAGTGGCTAGACCAGGGATGTGGAGGGGATCATTAGATCATTCGGAGGAACATTAGATCAATCAGGAGGAAACCTCACTCGGAGTCTTAAGATTGGCAGCCATCCTGGTGACTTAGGTGGCTGTCCCATGCCCAAGAGAGACAACTTTATATAAGAACAGGAATAGAGAAGGCATCAAGTTTCTGGGTCTTATTACCATTCCAGCCAGGGTACTAACTTTCAGTCAAAAGACAGACATTCTCCTTCCCATAGAGTAGCCACAGGCTAGAGGTTTGCAGCCTGAGCAATCGACATGAAAGTGTTCCAGTTAAGACCATACTCCTTGAAAAGCCCCTGAAATGAGAGTAAAGGAAGAAGAGAAGAAGTACTCACCAATTTTGCACCGAAGCTCAGAGTCCAGATGTAAAAGACTCATAGCCCCATGTTCGGGTGCCAAATGATGAAGTTCTAGAACATAGGTGGGGTTCGGTGGGGTGAGGTCTGGAGCCAATGACCAAGAAATAATTCTTGAGACATCTTTGGTGCAGAATGATGGTTTATTAAGGCCCAGGGACAGGACCTGTGGGCAGGAAGAGCTGCTGCCCCTGGGCTGTGAGGGATGGCAGGTTATGTACCATGGAGTTAGGGGAGGTAAGGAAAAGGGAGGTTTCTATAGAACTTTCATATGCTAAAGAGGACCTACAAAATACCGGATACCAGAGGCCTTGCCATTGCCACAGTTGTTTTGCCCTTTTTAGCAAGCTATTAAGATAGTTGGGAGATTCCTACAGAATATCACAATATGTCCCACCCAGGAGTGGGGGTGGGGGCGGAGGTTGCAAGGTGTCAGCCTTTTGCTTTGTTCTCAGCCAGCCTTCTGTTCCCTTATCAAGATCATAACCTGAGCCAAAAGCAGATGCTTAAATGACCGAGCCACCCGGAGTTTCAAGTATTTTTTAAAAAATAATTTCTTCCTTTGAATATCTTATTAATGGCTTTTCTTCATTATAAAGGAATGGAAAAGGATAGAAGCCTATTGAAGGTAACTTTTGTTCTTGATAACTTAGTGCTTTATATATATATAATTTATATATAAATATATATGTATTTATATGTTATATAAATACGTAAATATATATGTGTATGTATGTGTGTATATGCACACATATATAAATATAAAAATACAAATATATAAATATATATGTATATACATATACATATATGTATTTGGAATTGGAGACAGAGGACTAAGCTTAAGTTTGAGCTCTGTTCATGATTTCTTGCTTGTAGTTTGCCTCTTTATGTTCTCTTTCTTCCTCTCTTCACCATGCTTTATGTTTTAAGACTGTACTAAAGAGCTCCCATAACCT
Source organism: Mellivora capensis (assembly GCA_004024625.1). Lineage (NCBI taxonomy): Eukaryota > Metazoa > Chordata > Mammalia > Carnivora > Mustelidae > Mellivora > Mellivora capensis. The sequence goes on along the minus strand of PISX010008111.1, from coordinate 67,094 downwards.
CTGGTGTCCACTTGAGTTCATACAATGCACAGTGGGATCAAGGTTTTCATTTTCCCCGCTCCTTTCCTGCTAGTCACAATGGGTAAGAGATTTCTCTTTACTGAATGTCAGATGGCCTCTCCATGTATCTTTTTTCTCTGGGTTCTGGTAATTCTTTGTCCTCATGGTCCTTGCAGTCTAGAGTTAGTAAGGACTTCCTGCTTAGACCTGCACTTTGTTGATTTCCCTACACCCTGAACTCACCTTTATAAATAGTGCTTTTATTCAAGTCTCCTCAGTCACCTTGTTGGGGTATGCCATCTGTTTCCTGCCAGAGCTCAGAGTGGTACACTAAATTACCTTAAAATTCACATATGGCTTTTGACTTTCAAATTCCTTTTTGTAAAATACACACATCAATGCCCATTACTGAGCATTGTTGAAATGGCTCATCTTTGTTCTTAAAATAAAGTTCATATTTGACAATATCTATTCATCTATTCATGGCCTTTTAGGTCTTCAGTTTTATCTTTTGCCAAATTCCCTCTCAATATCTATACTTTAGCCATATTGAAATACTTCACCAACCAAATTTGTTCAGTGCTCTATACTCAACACATTATGAGCAATTTATATCATTTGGAACTCTCTCTTCTCTCACCCTCCTCTCTATTCCCTTTAGTAAAGTCTTCTGAGTACTAGTTAGACTACAAAAACTATCCTGACTAGTCTCATTCCCAACCTAAGTTGAACTGGATATATTATTTTTAAAATTTTCCCAATTGTCCTTTGTTACAAACAATATGGCACTTCGGTGCCTGTCCTATTGTCAGTTTCTCATTCTAGAATAAAATCTCCTTGTGCCAGGGATTAGGTCTTGCTCACTCGATCTTTCAGTCTCTAGTACAATTCTGGCCCCCAAATGGGCAGTAAATAAACATTTATTGTATGACTATATATATACATGAAAACATATGTTTTCATTGAGGTATTTTTTGGTACTTCAGAATATTAACCAATTAATTTAAATTACTCTAAGACAAATATATAATCAAAACAATAGAAACAAGCAAACAAACATGTCTTATCAATCTATTCTTTGTCACTTTGAATTAGGTTAAACTTTACATATCTTTTAAAATTTACATCACTGAGGGATATAAGGGCATAAGGGGCATACCCATCCCTGGTGTGTTTTTGTTGTTGTTGTTGTTGTTATTGTTTTTCATCCCTGGTATTATTTAAGACTTGGGCCAGTGTGGCCCTGGGAAATAATATGAGGCTATTTCAGAATATATCCGACCCCTAGCCTGACAATCCTTCTTCAAGGGGGTTATACTGTGGCATAAGGAATTAAAACTTGGTCAGCCTATGTCTCTATAGGTGGTGTTCTATTGAGAACCAAGCCTGTCATTTATTAACCGTTTTGAATTTTAACAAGATTTGAAACTCAACTATCTGGACAGTTGTCTCATTGCTTCAGTTCCTATTTCCTATGGGATTTGATATGTTTTGTGTATGGTGTGAAGTAATTTTCAAGAGGCTTGGAAATACAGACTGGCGATAGTTTCTTAGCTGTTTGTTTTGTTCTTGTTAATGCTTGCATGAAATAGATTGAATAAGTAGTGATTTACCATGGAATCTTGAGTCACATTCTGGGTAATAGAGAAAAGTCTGCTGTGCCTGTGGAACTCATTCAAACAAGAATGTAGGTTCCCCCCTTCCCCCAAACATTTAAAGACAAAATAGGAAATTTTATTTCCTTTTGTTTGAAATAAGTGATTATCTTTATGGAAGTCTAGGTCTATTTTGTAGATAGCACTTTTAAATTTCTTGTCATTTTAGTACTGTTTCTCTGCAAAAAAAAAAAAAAAAAAAAAAAAAAAGCAAATTTTAAGGCTTAGCCATTGGCTTTGAGATATGGCTTTCACATCATTTCACATCTTGGTTTGAACTAGTTTTCATTAGTTCCCAGAGACAGCAGGAAATCACATTAGGTTCACAATAATGCTTATGTTGTGATAGGAAGTCATTGACGAATCTTTTAGTAGGTGCTTCCAAATAAAGATAAGGTTTCTGGGAGCCGACAAGCATCAAATAACTAAACATGGCTGTCAGCTGAATTATACATCTTTATCTTCTTTTTACAGTATTGTTGAACCTGATATTTGTGCCCACAGGTTTTTCAATCAGATGTGACCTTTTCACACTTTGTGAGGGAAAAAGGCATGCGGCAAAATTACTAAACATGGCTAGGACTTCAGAACCACTCACTGACATTTTAGTTTTTTGTTTTATTAATTTAAAAGATCTTTCCTGCAACTTAGCTAATGAGAATGAAATGGTATTTTAACTTATCTTTTTAAAAAACAACTAGCCACCCCTAGGGATAAAAATACATTATATGTTTATTTAAAAAAAAATAAATCTTTGCCTGAAAAAAAAAAAGCAACTAGCCATGTTTATTTTAAAGAGGTTTTTTTTTTTTAAACTAACCATTTTCAGACAAGTGAATCCCAAAAGGAAGAAGGAAACCCCTCTCCCACCTGCCTTCTCTACTACCCCCGCACCCCCCCCCCCACACAACAGTGTTGCCATGGGAGAAAATATCACAGGCACAGGTTCATCATTTAAATTCAAGACTCGCTTGTTAATAAGACCTGCTGCAGGAAGGCAAAGAGAATGCTCATTAATAGGGGTTGGAATCTTTACACCCAGTTCCTTAACAGATTACAATTTTAGGTTCTTTCCAATTGCACCTAAGACACCCTCTAATACATGCAAGTGGTTAGCAGTGGAGGAGAAGGGGTTGTGAGATTATGTCACTCAGTAAAGGAAGAAAAAGTATACTGTAGACTTCTAAATTAGCAAAAGCAAAAAGGCTCTTTGAAAGGAAACAAATGTATACATTTTAGAGGTCACAGCATTTCTCATAAAGATTTAAGATATGTAAAGGGAGGACAGTCTTTGTTCTGGGGAATAAATCATTGAAGATCTCTAAAGACAAAGGACTTTCCCAAAGAATATCTCACATTTATGATTTCTTTGTTATTTAAGTTTTCAAACTTTTAGAATAGAGAACATGAAGGTTTGTTAATCATGAGGGTGTAATCATAGACAAAGTGTTCTTTTGGGATATTTAAGGAAATATTAGACTTTAAATTTACATATATTATAGATAATATGAAAGCAATTCAGCATTATTAGTATTTACTTAGGGATTGACATTGCTTCTTTGGCTGTATTCTCTGGTCATACAGCATAACTAAGTTCACTCAGCTCAAAAAATATAAAACAAAAGCCATTAGAAGTAGTTTACTAGGATAACTGATATCAGAAAAGATGTCTATTTAACAAGCCATATTCCAGCAAATTTTTTGGATAATGTGTGGTTGAAATTAAAGAATGAATGTATTAATTAAGAACAGCCAATAATGGCTTTTTCGGGGTTTAGGTTTGTATAAATTTTTCCATCTATGTGAATGATCAAACCATGCTTCAAAGTATACTCTTCTTAGACTCAGATACTTGAATTGTTATATCACCAAGTGTAAACATTTTTGATGAAAATAAAGCAACTCTAATATTTTTGAAGTAGTTTATATATTTAACACATACTATAATTAAATGTTACTCATTTCATCTTATCAATTATAAATTTATCATTTCTATATGATTTACAAAATATATTAACAGATTTTTAAGTATTTATCATATGTAAGTAAATATATTTACATGTATTAGTAAGGTTTCTAAGAAATTTTTTTTTTCTAATAAATACATGATCAAAAACTATTGGCAAGTCCTAAAACAAAAAGATTCCTTATCTTACACCCATCTTTCAAGTAACCAAAGTTCAAAAAAATGTTATAAACTGTTTTTACTCATTTAAGTATAAAATATAGTCCACCCTAAAGTGGGAAAACTGAAGAAGAATATTTAACAAATTAGCTAAAACATTTATAGCATGCTAGATGGTAATTAGGGAATAAAACGAAGAATGTAAAGACTAAAACTACTTTTATTTTAATTATTTAAGTGAATTTATTCAAATACATTAAACATTTTTTTGAACTAAATAGAACAATAAACATACATACACACACACTTTTCTGTCTCTCCTAATGAAACAATTATATTCCTAGAGGAGCTGGTTGAGAATGTCATATATAATTCTTAGCTTTTTTTTGCATATTCAAACAAACTCGAATAATGAAGGAACTTCTCTTGAAAATAGAAGAAAAATGATTATAATATTATAATTATAGGAGAGAGAGAGGGACCAGAATCGCCAGGAGAGTCTCAATATTTCGCACTGAGAATCATCAAGAGATTTCTTATTTGGAGGACATTCACTATCAAAAGTATATCTTGTCACATTTGATAATGGAGTTATTTATATTTCCAAAGCAATATTCTTGCCACTGTATGAGCCTTCAGAGATAAAATGATCACTAGTGTTCATAATGAGGATCATTAAATGTATGCTGCGTGTTACACACACTGATACACTGTACATGCATGAATATACACTGTATATTCATGAGGGATACAATACACTGTATATGAGGGTTGAGTTTCATGAAACGTGCAAACTTGTTGGCTGAATTTATCATTATTAGATATCTAGAAGAGAATGTCGGGGGGAGAGAGGGGCAGAGGGAGAGAGAGAGAAAGAGAGAGAGGGAAGGAACATGTGGCCAAGAAGAATACAGGAGCTATAGAAAGGGGGTGGTAGGAGTGTGATGTTCCCTTGAAAGGAGACCTAAGCACAAACTGAAATGATATGAAATGGTCTGGGGAAGCAACCAGCCTTTATGTGCCTTACTGCTTGTACTACATAGTTCAGAGAACTGTGTCTGTTATTAATTGGATATTATGGTGTTTCCAATATGTATTGGGATTTCCAATTTCATGTATTGGGACTAGTTGGTCTAGTATTAAAAATCTCTGGATGATCCAACATTTGAGTGGCTTGAGCTTAATAAATGTTTATGGGAAGGAGACAGGTAATCAAAAATCCTAGGCTGAATGTGAACATACAACAATCCTATTTCAATGTATATATGGGGGCTAAAAACATTTTAGAGGATCTTATAGGAGGTACCCTTTCCTAACAAGAAAAGATGCATTAAATGCATAAAGTCTTTATCACAATATTGTCAGAGGCGGTTGTTACATGTCCCTATGACTATCTAAAATTAAGACCAAACCAATTTTTCCATGTCTTCTTGGGATAACAATCGGGGATCTAGAATTAATTTGAGGAATTCATTATTTGTTATAGTCATAGTTTCTGTCATCCCAGGTATTGCAAGCCTTCCAAGATTCCTGACCACCAGAAGCACTGTACCCCAAAGACTAAGCTGTGGGGGGAGAGGAATGAAGCTATACTGGTTTCCTGTTACAACTGATAAAAGGAGATCTGTGTAAGTTCTTTGTCCTTGATCACCTAGATTAGGGAGGAAAGTGGGAAATAGCCTCAGAACTCACATACTTAGGCACCGGCACTCTGCAATCTAGCCGGAAGACAGGACCCACTACTAAGGGGTGGGAACTAAAAAAACCAACTTTTAAAGCAAAATCTTTTGCCCTAGATTTTGTTAAACTGTTTCTGAATCAAAGCAGGAACAAGCACTGTAAGGGCCTTCTTACCATTTTGTTGTTTATGCAGTAAACTTAGATTGACCCCCCCCCCCCCCAGGAACTTACTTAGAAACAAGTCTGGGAAACCAGTAAAATATGACTAACCAGCCCCTGATAACAGAGCCCATATACCAGGACGTGTCAGGTCAGGGGGAGGTAACAGAGCCCAGAGTAAAAGGATGAGTCAAGCCAGGTGGAGACATCCAATCAGGAAAGCACCTCCCTAACCACCCCAGAATGTGGGCCCTGCCTTTTGGGCACCAATTCTGACCAGAGTGATAGGCTAGTTCAAACAGCTACCATAGGGTGAATTGTAATTCAATTGGCCACCTGTGTGTGGCCAGGCTCAACCACATGGCCTTTGCTCTATAAAAGTTAGTCTGGGGACGCCTGGGTGGCTCAGTTGGTTAAGCAGCTGCCTTCGGCTCAGGTCATGATCCCAGCATCCTGGGATCAAGTCCCACATCGGGCTCCTTGCTCAGCAGGGAGCCTGCTTCTCTCTCTGTCTCTGCCTGCCACTCTATCTGCATGTGCTTGCTCTCGTGCTCGCTCTCTCTCTCTGACAAATAAATAAATAAAATCTTAAAAAAAAAAAAAAAGTTAGTCTGTAAGGCTGGGAGGGGTCGCCTCTTTGCAAGAGATGGCCCTGGCTGGTCAGTTTGATTCCCGATGCTTGGTGCAAAATAAAGCTTTGCTTGACCTTTGCTTTGTATCAGTCTTACTCCTTTGACCATGGACCCAACAAGTACAATTTTGCTTGCTTTGAAAATGGGCAGCTGTTCATTGCAGAGAAAGCTGAGGTGAGACACCTTGCCCGTTGTTTGGAGACCATGGGGCCCTACATTTTCAGGCCTCATTAATCTTTGCTTATGTTCTATAATTCCAGCAGGCTCCTTAGGTCTGTTTAATTACTCAGCATCACAGAAGAAGTTGCCAGGTTCTTTTCTTGGAGTTATTTTATTCCTTCTAAATATCTAACCCTAATGCCCTTAGCTTGGAGGAGAGCACTATATGCAAAATAGGAAAATGGGATATTGCTATTTTGTAAAATTCTTAATTTATTCTGTTGCCTATTGCAAAAAGAAAAAAAAAGAAAAAAGAAAAAAGGAGAATAAAAAAAGAAAAGGAAAAAGAGAAAAAGAAAAAAGAAAAATGAAAAAGAAAAAGTGGTTTCAGAACCCCCTCTCCCAAAAAAGGTCATTCATGGAACTCAGTGGGTTTTCACAGTTCACTCATTTCCCAGGCTTTAGCTTTTGCTCCTGATGATCGCAAGCGTATATTCCAAAGAGAAAATCTATCACTTGTCATGCACTATCATAATCGAACAGATTTCATTTTACCTTTGATTAAAAAAATACACTTAAAAATCTCTTAACAATATGAATTTCCACTTTTGAATATTTAATAGGTAGAGATAATATTTTGGATTCTATCTCTTTTTCCAAGTTAAAATCAGCCTCTTCAGTAGAGAATGAATTTGGCTAGCCTTAAAGAAGGTACTGATGAAGTTTCATGTTATGATGTATTCTGAATTGAGATTATGCTGAGAAAACTATCGCCAGAATCTCCATCCTACAGAAAGTTTTCCGTTTTCTAAGGCATATACAAATGTCCCAGTTCCACATGGTATGAGTTGTTTCTAGAACTTGTGTAATTTTAGTAGTAACTTCCCCAGTTCCTAGAGCTCTAGCCTTGCAACTTATTTTTATGAACAATGTCTTAATATTTCACACACACAAGTGCGCACACCTACACACACACACACACACACACACACACATACTCGATGTTGACATGTTGCCTTTGTTGTGTTTAATAGACTTTCCTGTGATATCGGCAGAGATACTGTGCAAGTTGTTCTAATTATGTTGTTACCTCCGCTGAATACTGAATTTAGAGAAATATTGCCTAAGTGCCAGAAGGTGGCAGCTTCAGACCACTTTGAATTAACAAATCAGCTTTGCTTTGCAGAGAGGCTCTTATTACATGCTCCTCTTAAGATGTTCATGCAAGGAACCATCCAAAGGATGGCTTTAAATGATTTATTTTCTAATACAATCTTGATGAAAAATGACCTTTCAGAATAGAAGTAATAAGTTTGGTCCCATTTGGTTTAAACTGAAATACAAGGGCCACTATTCAAAAAGCTGCAGGTTTTTGAAACTAGCAGATTTATGAGATCTGACGTTTACGAACAGTAAAAAAAAATATATATATATCTAAAAGTAAAAAATTCATAGCTATGTCCTTGGAATCTATAAAGACACTACAGCTGCTGGTTTAGAGCTTTGAACTTAGATCTGAACTTAGATCTGAACATGGGAAGTATAAATTAGAGTATGTTTGGACGTGTGAGGTGTTTGGAATTACTTAATAATGGTTCCTATTTCCTGAGAATTTTAACTTACTTCCATGCAGTTTCAGTGATGACAGAGAGAGAGAGAGACAGAAAGAGGGAGAGAGACTGAGAAACAGAAGAATTAAGGTAGGAATCAGAGCCTTAGGAATTATCTTTCAGAGCAAGAGGTTGAGAAATATCTTTTTAAAATAGTAACTTGAAGGTAAGTGGGTTTGATGGGTTTAGGTTACATCCTTCTTGGCCTCTTTAGGTCTTTCAAGAAATTTTTAAAATACATTTTTTCCAATAATGTCAGGAACTGAAAAATAAAGCAAGTAAACAGTGATTTTCTATTGATTTACAAGATTCGTGGTGACATTATATGACAACACTGACAAATGTTGACATCCATCATTTTATTGGTATAAGATTGTACCATTCAAGGGTTCCCCCCTTTTTTTATTAGGTTTGATGATTTGTTTTTGCATGCAAGTATGCACCAGAATATAAATTGACACATAGACGTATATCGTCTGTAACATTGCAGATAGCTTAGAACTAGGAAAACAAGAGACCCTGAGTGGCTGAAATAGATAAAAATAATACCTGGTGCCACAGTTTCTTCAAACATTCCACATATGCTGCTCCTAAGATTAAAGTACATTCTTTTGGGAAGGCCTGTTGATAACTAAATAATAGATATTGAAGCTATCAAGTGTTTCCTCCTGTCCTTTGGGCTCATGCCATAAAAACGTACAAAAGATGACATATATTAATCCTTTTTAATAGCATTTGTTACATTACTATCACCTGGATTAAGATCTGAAGTCATTAACTATGTGATTATGTATAAATTGCTAACATTTTGGAATATAAGGATGGAGAGGGAAAAGGTATTTGTCTGCAAAATAAAGCAAGGAAATTCATTAATTTCAAAGGAGTCAATGCATGTTTTGTGATTTCCACAGTTTCTATTACTATATGGTGTATTTAATGCTTTATTTGGAATATGTTGCCTACAGGGAAATAAGGCATTATTGACCACTTAAATATTTTCAAGGTTCCAACCAAAAGATCTGTAACATGATATTTAGGTAAGTTCAAAATTGTATCTAGATTTGAAGTGTCAAAAATCAAGAGATTTTAAAAAGTTCTAACAAACCAGAACCCACATGTACTCAGTTTACCTAACAGGACTTATCTTTGAGTGTTAGGAGAGAGACACAAAAACACACACATGATTTTTTATAGTCTTAAGTGTGTTCCAATATGTTCAAAATGAAAACCACATTTTCTTGAAGAATTTTTGAATGAATGAAGGTAGATAGTGACTAAGGATTCACTAAAGTCTGAGGCCAAAAGCAAAGTTTTCTGAGAGTGTTTATATAGGAAAGAAAAGGTATTAACAGCAAATAGAGGATGTTGGATCTGAAATCCACTCATTCTTTGTGTTATCTAGCCACACAATAATGCCTGGTACCCTGGTTTGGATTGAAATAGTTTGTTGACATAAACTCCAATGGCCTAACTGACTGCTATAACTTTAATTCTTCCTAAGCTTTAATAGTGAATAGTTGCATTGTTCAGAGAGCATGGGAATCTGTGATTTTAGTCATTTATATTCACATTAACCCACTACCCCCCACACCAATTCTGCGTAAGATAATATAAAACTCAGGTAGCTTTCCAGGGAACACATTGCTGTTTTCAATAAATACCCGGAACAGCGATTCAAAATGATACAGTGTTGGATGCCCCTACCATTCAGATTAATTTACTTCATTGCTTTGACAGTCATTTATCTCAGCTCTTTCTTGGGATTAAGATCACCTCCTATCTCTACTTTTGAAAATAATGGTGTAATCTCTTGACAGTTTTCCTGATGGTTTAGCGACTGCTTTTCTATCACAACGTAATTTACCTTTTTTCTTTTTTTCCTATTTAGTCAAGAGCATTCTATACACGTATGCTTAAATTCAGCCCTGTGTTGAATGCAAGTCTATTACAAGAGCCCTAGACTAAAAGTATGCTTCCTTTTAGTGCTTGTTGGTATAGAGAAGATAAGAGAACAAAAGAGAAAAAAAAATACAATGCCACTAATACCTGCTATTTTCCTTGACTGGGAAAATACTTCCTAGTCTGCTGGAAATAAACTGCAGGCATCATCCTTGTCTTAGAGTGACTACAGTATGGATGATAAACCTAAATTAAGTTGATTGTGTCTTCTAAAATTAAAACAGAAATGACAAATGGCTTGTTTTTCACACCTATATCTACTTCTTAATCAGCTTTTTTCCTCTCCTTAAGCAGGTGCTAGTTAAGAAGTTCCCAGTTGCATAAAATAAGAATATGTATTATTATTATCATGATTCTCATTTATTTCATTCTTAACAGGTCCTGAACACTAAGATCAACCACTGCTTTATTCAACAATATTTTTGAGCATTTATTGTATATTAGATTCTGAGACTGACACTCAGCATACAATGGTGAACAAGACAGACATGGTATATGCCCTAAAGGGCATATAAACTAGTGATAGATGTAGAAAAGTAAACAGGTGGGATAGCTGGGTGGCTCAGTTGGTTAAGCATCTGCCTGTGGCTCAGGTCATGATCCCAGGTCCTGGGATCTAATCCCATGTTGGACTCCTTGCTCAGCAGGGAGCCTGTTTCTTCCTCCATCTGCTACCCCCCTGCTTGTGCTCTCTCGGTCTCTCTCTGGCCAATAAATAAATAAAATCTTAAAAAAAAAAGTAAACAGGTGCATCATGAGGCTAGGGAAAAACAAAGACATGCTGGTTACAATGGACACACTTCACGTAGAACACTAAAATGCACTTCCAGAGGAGAGATAAGGGAACAAGTCAGAGGACACTTTATTTACTCAACAAGCATTTACAACCAGCTACTATGTGCAAAGTACTCTGCTTACCACTGTGATAGTAAACAAGAGACATAATTCCTGCTATCTTGGATACGTTTATCTTTTAGGGGAGATACATAATGAACAAATACATAGATGCATAATATTGGGTAGGGATAGGAAAGAGTTAGCAGGGTAACAGGAAACAGGGCCGAAGATCATGAGTCTCATTTATCCCCTTCTTGATGAGGGATCATGGTAGGACCCTCTGAGGAGATGATGTGAGCAGTGAACTAGATGAAAAGAGGAAGCAAGCCATGTGGAGATCTGAGGAGAGATCTGCAGAAATAGTGCAAAGATCCTAGGTGTTTGGTATTGTTCGAATTAGAGCAAGAAGGCTGGCAATGCCCAAGTGAGGAGGTGACTATGGGGAATTGTTTGAGATTTGCCAGGGGAAGCATATATAGGGTCTGGGAGACAATGGTTAAGTCTTTGGATTTATTTGTTCTTCTGATTAGAACGAACAACTTTGGAGGATTTTGAACAAGGAAGTGATGGGGCACCTGAGTGGCTCAGTGGGTTAAAGCTTCTGCCTTCAGCTCAGATCATGATCCGAGGGTCCTGGGATCGAGCCCCACGTCGGGCTCTGTGCTCAGTGGGGAGCCTGCTTCCCTTCCTCCCTCTGCCTGCCTCTCTGCCTACTTGTGATCTCTGTCTGTCAAATAAATAAAATCTTAAAAAAAAAGAAAGTGACATAATTTTCTATTTCAGAAGGTGACTCTAATTGTCATACAAAGGCTAACATGCAGGACGGCAGAAGTAGAGACTAGGAGACTAGATAGGAGGTGTTAGTGTCCAGGCAATGATATGGATTTTGATGAAAGCGATAGTTCTAGAGTTCATAAGAATCGATCAGAATTTATTTCAAAAATATTGTTGGCAGGAATTCTTGATATATATTAGATAATGGTGTTTTAACAAAAGCAACAAAGGCATAGGAGTTTCACTTGAGAAATTGGGTGAGAGGAAGGTCCTTTTATAAACTGGGGAAGCAAATTTTGAGGAGATAGGGAATGGAGCTTGGGAAGAAAAAGCAAGCTTTTCATTTGAGACCTACTAAGATTTTACAATGGTGACTGTAGTTCAACCTAATGAATGAGTTAGAGTTAGCCAGCACTAGGAGAAGAAAGAAGGGAATGGGGCTTCATTTTGCCCAAAGTCACTCAGTCTAGATCTAGAATTTCAAGTTAGGTCTAATTGTCTCCAGTATCCATATTTCCACATTTTCTCTACTATGTCCTTCCCAACCAGTTTAGGGAAAATAAGGAATTTGCCTGTTGCCCCGTGGAGATCTTTAGAATTTCATAGTTTTAAAGGAAAGGAGAACAATAATGGTACTAGATTAGTGTACAAAAACAAGAATTATAGCCAAATTTGCCCGGCATTATAGGGATGTTTTCAGCCTGAACTGTAGAGGATGCAAGTTCTTCTACACCATTACTCTATCACTCTATAAGGCTTATAATAAAGAACACTATTTTTATTACATTTGAAAGATATATGCATATATGTATGTACATAGACACATTTATACAAATACACATATTTTACTTATCTAATTATTAATTAGGTGATTAATTTAGTTAATTTTCCCTGTATTGGTATGTATCTGCTTCATCCAGTTCTACATTGACAGCATTCATTAATTCTGTCTGGGGGGGAAAAAAAGCATATCCCATAATGACTTTAGTCTAATATTCCCTGTTGTAGCATCCCTTGTCAAACTTATAATCTGTAGTGTCCAAGGCAACCTTCAAGATCAAATATAAAAACATGCATTTATATAAACACTGCTACTCCTAGTCCTAGAACTTAATACTATGTCATACATTAGAATTTTTGAGTAATTTTAGAACTATAATTTTTCATTAGTTCTCACAAGACAGTTATCTATTCAAGGAACATTTGCTGAGTACCTGCTATTAAATAAATTGTGGGTGAAATGATGAGCTCTAGGAATGTACAGTTCAGGTGGGACTCTACATTTAAGCTTATACAATACCTATCTGGGTTATTTTAGCACTTATGCTTTCTTCTTTAATTGGACATACTAGACACATGTCCTTTCCTGATGCACATATTCCCATCTGCATGTTTTTTCCTTGGAAGTTCAGCTTCTGGGCTGCACAGTTTACCATATAAACTTCTCTCCCAGCAGTTATAATTTTATGCTGTGTCTCTTGATTTCCTTTTCTTAGTTTTCTAGTAGACCATAGGTGCCTTGGAAGCAAATATATATATATTTTTAAATTTAACCCCATGTATCCTAGGCCTTGAAATGTGCTTACCACATAATAATTACCTAAAGAACATTTGTTGAATGAGCAAATGAATTTAGTATTGGTGTACACTGCATGGGGTATTTAATTTCAGTTATCAAATCTTCATGTAAAGAAATTAGGAGAATGCTTTTAGGAACAGAGTTGAATAGTCACATAGTCAACTAAAGATTATTTCATTATTGTATATTTTTACACTGATTCTAGTTCAACTTATAATTAATATTTGAGTTGGTTCAATATATGAGTTCAGTTTCACATTCAGAAATTACATGTTGGAAAAGGAGAATAAAGTGCTCTGTAGTTCTAGCAATCTCCTCAAATGTGGCTCAATTTAGGTCGTTCTCTGTGTGTTTTAAATCTGTTACATGGGACTGTAGTATTTGAATATAAACAGGGTAGCATAAAGTAGGGATAAGAAAAAATGGAATAAGATTTCTAGGGAGATGAAAAGAATCTTTTTTTCTATTGGCAATCCAAAAGCATTAAGCTCAGCAGTTAGAAAATAAAGTCTGAAGGGTTTGGTGATTAGCAATGGGACTAAAGCAGGAAGAAGCAGAGTAAAAACTCATTTAATTGACCAATAATTTCATTTTTGTAGGGACGATATGAAGGTGGTTATTAAAAGTTGGAACATTCCTCAGACATGTGGAAGGATGAGCAGAAGTAATAATGACCATGTACAAAGAGCAGGAAGAGCATGGAATGCTCTGAGATTAGAAAGAAGTTTGGGTAGTTTGGTTAGTTGGCAATGGAGATGGAGTGTTTTTTGTTTTTGTTTTTGTTTTTTTTTAGCAAAAATTTCTTTATAATGGACTGGCTTATCAGTATGAAGGGCTTTTTATGACATGCTAAGGACTTTTTATTGAGTCATAGTCTTCAGGAAATACAGAGTTGATTGAGGTTTTTGAATGTTGACATGATTAGCTTTGCAAAGATGATATTGGGACAATATTAAAAAATGCCTCAGTAAATCAGAGGTATTCATTATTTATTTTCTAGAACACTAGAGAATTCCTGCTTTCTTTTAATTTCCCAAACAATCTTTGTGGAGTCAACAAATAAACATAATTGGCCAATTGCTGGATAAAGGAAGTTCTATATGTAGGAAAATAGCTAGGACGCTATTTGAGAAGTACAGGCAAGCAGTGATGAATGAATTTGGAGAGATAAAGTCAAATTTAGAAGTTGAATTTGACATGGAATTTAGTGATGATTTAAATGAAGGGGGCAGAGACTCCTGGATGGCTCTGTTGGTTTGGCGTCTGCCTAACTTGGGGTCCTGGGATCAAGTCCCACATCAGGCTCCTTACTCAACAGGGAGGCTGCTTCTCCCTCTGCCTGCCACTCTCCCTGCTTGTGCACTCTCTATCTCTCTCTGACAAATAAATAAATAAAATCTTAAAAGAATTTAAATGAAGAAGGTAGATGGGCAAATGGGGAAGGGTCTATGGCAGCTCTGAAATTTATTTATTCCCTAAGAGAATATAGGAAGAGGAGAAACTGTGTGGGGAAAGAGAAAGATTTTGAGTATACTTTTTAAGTGTTTGAGTTTGTGGTGGTTATGGGACATCAGCATAGTGAGGTCCAGTAGAAAGGAAGCTCAGAAGAAATATTTTGTAACTGTAGGAGGCATCAATCTAGTTGAGCGTGTGAGCCATAATAGTGGCAGATGTCATTTCTGAGAGCATGGTAAGTTCATCTGAAGAAACAACCTTGAGGCAGCACAGTCCCTCTGCCTGCAAATCCCTTTCCTACCTCACTCAACTGATGAACTTCTCTTTGCTGATCAAGACATTGCTTAAATTTCATTTTCTCTCTGAAAGATTCTTGTATTCTTCCACTTCCCCTGCTCCACTTCCTCCTTTCCTTTCTCCTTCTCTCCATTATGATCCCCATCACTATTACTTATCTAGTGTTTATCTGCAACAGGCGTATTGCCGAGCACTTCATGTCCTTAGTCATATTCAGTCTTCACTGCAATGCAATATGGCAAGTTCTTCGATCATTCCTTATTATGCATTTCTAGAGCTGGTAATTGAAGAGAAGCAAAAGCACCTAGCTAGGGAATGGCAGAGATGATATTTGAATGTAATTGTTGTCTGATCTAGAGACCATGCTCTTTCTTTCCGGTCAGTTGTTTCATCCTTTGGGAATCAAAGCTGTTTATTCATGCAACTAACACAGCACTTGGTATATGGAACTGTATGTTATCTGGTCCCATAAGAGGGCTGGTTCCTTATGAGTAGAGATGTTCTGATTAATTTTTGCATTTTCTTTCTTTTTTTTTTAAGATTTTATTTATTTGACAGACAGAAATCACAAGTAGGCAGAGAGGCAGACAGAGAGAGAGGAGGAAGCAGGCTCCTTGCTGAGCAGAGAGCCCGATGCGGGGCTCGATCCCAGGACCCCGGGATCATGACCTGATCCGAAGACAGAGGCTTTAACCCACTGAGCCACCCAGGTGCCCCTAATTTTTGCATTTTCTGGTAGGCAAAAATGAAAGAATGAATGTAAGAGTGAATGTTAAATGTGTAGGCTCAAGAAAAGTTGTCTGGGAAAGAGACTATTCAGAGCAATTTAGAATAAGAGAACAGGAAACAAAGGAAGAAGAGTTTCAAGAATGATCAACACTATTGACAGTTCATCATAGTTATGACTTAGCATTCTTTATTCTTTTGATATTTTTTCCATTATCGGTGCTTTTTGTCTGTCCATGTACCTTCTGTTATTCTTCAAGATCCACATATCCTGATCTTTTTTTAAGTTATCAAACACTTCAACTAAAATAGAAGATGGAAAGTAATATATATGTGTAAAACCTTAAAGTAGAGTTCTCTGGTTGGAGAGTAGCACTCTTTGCGCTCCACTCACTTCGCCTTTCTCTCACTCTCTCAAAGCAGGCCCCAAGAGTTTGAGAAAGTATCCTTCTTGATCTTTCCCTCCATTTACATTTGCTCTCCTGTTTTGAATATACCTCACATGTCATTTAAGCTGAGCAAACTATTGGCATTCTTCATTCCTTCCCAGCCTGTATTTTTAAATATGTTCTTCTCTCACCTCAAAATATCTCAGCTGGCTTACTCCTACACCCTTATTGCCCAAGTGACTTCTGGTCACCTTTCAAGATTTAGTTTAAAGATGATATTCTCCTTATAGGAGTCACTCATCAGCATAGTCTCCTTGAATATTTAGATTACCACATAACTTCAGAAAAGCCCTCTGGAAGTATGTGTGTGTGTGCATGTGCGCGCGCGCGCGTGTGTGTGTGTGCGTGTGTGTGTGTGCATATGTGCACCCATGCTTGCACACAAACAAGCATTTGTGTGTTGGTGGTGGCTGTTTATCTACATTTTGCTTTTCCTCAAAATTATAAGATTATTGAGATAAGAAGTCCTATCTTTACTCTCAATTACAGTAAAATATAGTACTTGTACACACTAAGAACTTGAATGTGTTTTTGAATGAAAGAATGAATGAATGCATTAATTCATGAATATTATTAATTACATTCTGTAATCTTCACATTTTCTCTACATAAGCCATTAACTTCCATATCTTCCTATTCAGAAAATCTAAGATCTCCGTATATTTTTTTTGTCAAGGAAATCTACACTAGCCTCCTCAGACTGCTTTTCCCCCCCTTTCTTTTATAGTCCAATCTAACTGTCTATCTTAATTTTAGGAAGGTTAGAATTTACTGTGAGTCACAGTAACTAACAGGAAGTGTCAATAGTGATTCCTACAAAATTCACCTCAATATTGCAAGACACAGAAAACACAAATGTTTGGAAAGTGAAGAGATGATGAAATTAAGGTTTCATGATCAAATCACTGTTTTCCTATGTACACTTTTTTATTCCTTATCAAAAAGTTGTATGTGTGTGTACAGGTATGTGTGTTCATGTTCATATCATTTAAATATGGTGAAGGAAAATGCTTAATTTTTTGTGTATATTTCTAGATAACTCCAATAAGTGAAAGGCCAGTTGTTTTCTTTGAAATGGTTATTTTCCTGAGCATTATTGAACTTCTGTTATGCTTAAGTACACTTGACTTATTATATGGGATGAACGTCGCAGGGAAAAATCAGAAAACCTACTTGTTTTCCTTTTTTTACCCCCTATTGCTAGCGCTGGGCACAGTGATATTTCTTCCATTCTAATTGGTGGCATTTCAGGCACATAGCACTGCTCGTCTGATTCCTTCTATCTTTCAGTCTAGTTGCAGAGCACCTGGGCCAACTTAATCACCTTCCATCTCAGATCCAGTTGACATCTCTTCTTCCTTCTCCAGATCAGGCCTGGTGGGAGACAGAGGGCCTATGCTGGGCAAAAGGAGATGGGTCTGATTTTGTTGTTGTTGTTGTTGTTACTTATCTCAGTGATATTCCCCATCTACTACTCCTTTGTGGACTTTAGCTTCTCAAGTATCATGGTCAGGGCCAATGGAATAAATGATTAGAAGAAGACGTATATGATCAGTGTTATGGCAATTAGATTTTCCCTTCTCTCTTTGGAACAAAACCAAAATTATGCTTTCTGTGTGCCCTTTATTGGGATTTTAGGCAAACATTCTACCTCCTTCCCTGGTGCAACATCCATTTCCTGGTGATAATGTTGCATTTTTTGGCTAATCTGGTCTCATTTCTCTCTCAATTGTTCCACAATGAAGGCAACTATAGGGAGGCAAAGATACCTCACTCATCAGGTAGTCTTTTTTAGTGGAATGCTTTCATACCACCATATTCTGGCACTTTGATGAAAGAGAAAATTTACAGTTGCCTCTTCAAATGCTACTCCCACATTCTGCTTTTCTGTTCATCCTGCCATTGTAGGCTACTCCAGCCTTGCTCTTGTTTTTTGAGACTTCTCTAGGAGGAACACATTACCATTGGTCTCAGTGCTTCACAAATTCCAGAGGACATATTTAAAGCTTTTTCTGGAATATTCTTTCACTGTGCTCCTGTGGCAGCACAAGACCGACTAACAAATTTCTCTGTAAATATCCTGCTGGGACACAAGATTCCAACCTGCCTTCTTTAGAACTTCATGTTCTATCTCTGGCTCACTTGGGCAAGTAAGGGGGAAAACCAGGTAGTCTTAAATGTTATCAGTCCTGTCAGTGGTGAGCATTAAGGAGGGCATATCATGTGATGAGTACTGGGTGTTATACGCAACTAATGAATCATTCAACACTACATCAAAAATTAATGATGTACTATATGTTGACTAATTGAATTTAAGTGTAAAAAAAGAGAATTCCTTAAGTTACTCTCTTCCCTTATCTTACACCAAATGAAGGGAGAACTTAGATTGATGGAGCAACTTGGTTATCCCTTGGGATGCCTTTCAAGTGTGTCTAGGGCTTCTCTTTAGAAATTGAAGATATCTGTCATTCATTGTCCTCAGATTTGATTATTTTGGTGAGATTCTAAGACAGTAGGGAAAGTTTTTTCTTCTTAATGTTGTTATATAAGGTAATTATTTCCTCTATTTCTCGGAATTCTTCTGACCCAAAGCACAGTTCCAGATGCATGAGTAGAAATACAGAAAGAGTAGGTGGCTCAGTAGGCCTATCTACTTTAAATAAATTAGCACATTTCAGTCAAAATATATCTAGAAAAATATTTGGTGCAAATTTTCCTCTCACTGTAATTAAAAATTTCTATTGTAAGAATATGGAACTGTTGTTTATTTAAGCAATTATTCTACTTAAGCCTTTTCTTATCCGTAGTAATTTGTATTCATTGAAAAGAGCATGTCCTTGGGGTTATTAAGCACTACACAATGACAGTCCAAGACCTTGATGCACCATTTCTTTCCTCCTTATTTAACTGGGGATTTAAAGACAGTTTTCTGTACATATTAATTTCTATATGACTATGTACAGTGAAAAAAAAAAGACTTGTGAAGTAAGATGAATGGACTTTATGGAGATAAAAGTAAAGTAATCAGAATCTATAATTCATTCATGTGAGCCCACAAATCTGGGTTCTGCAAGATATTAAGTTAGATCCTAAATAAATCAAGTTGCAGAAAGGAATTATAATGATGGTTGAAAGCATTTCTTAGCAGTATTACTGTATAAATATTTTTATATACATACAATATGAGATTTATCACTACTATGAAAATGACAAGTATGATGAAGGGTGGAAGAAGATTTTATGGGTCCTTAGATTTAAACAAATTATTTGTAAAGCAGCCTACATTGATTTAAAAAATCAACTACATTCTTATTAATAAAATCAAAACTCTAATTCAGGTCTATAAATCAGTATTAATCTACTGTTTACCAAGGTTATTCTGATCATTTCAGAGACTAATTTTCAAGCAAGTATAGCTATTAAGTCAGGAACATACCTGAAATATCTATTTTTTCTTATTATTTAGGATGAATATTTTAATCTTAAATCTTTTCTTTTTCTATCCTTCATAATATTTAAAATTGAGTCATGATTTTGTTATCAGCAAATATGATTTGATTACATTAAAAATTAAAAACTGAATGGGTCATATTTAAGTAGTTCAGTGCTTTCCTGAATAACTGATAAAAATTGTCTCAATCAACTTGTGAAAAAATCAAGTTTTTGTATTATACTATACATCTATACTCTACTCTATATATCAATGGTATATATATTTTTTATCAATGGTATTTTTAAACAAGGTATAATAGGAGAGATCATCTACTAATACCACCAATGAATTGTTCCAAAATAGAGAAGGAAGTAGTGCTTATAGGGGTGTTGGGAAAGTAGTACCAGGCTGTTAATTTCTGAAACTGTAATAATGGCTAAGTTTCATAAATGAATCTTACCACACTAGAGCTGCTCATGTTAAATAGGAAAAACCCTTAATTATAGCCATTTCTAAGTATAGAAGGTTTATTATAGGTTCTTTTAAATAATTTTAGATAAGTAAAATAATTAGAAATAAAAAGTTAACATTCCTGCATTTAAGGTGAAATGCAAAAGTTCCATCCATCATTTAAAATGGTTATAGAAAATGGATGTGAAACAATGCTAAGATCATTGATATTTAAGTTTCTTTGTATGTGATGTTTTAACACAAATAGTAAGGCAGCATTCAGTTTTTTTTTAAGGTGTTCTACTGACTAGGTGAGGCCCAGCCTATGAAAGGTTTTGTTTTGTTTTGTTTTAGATTGAGTCTCATTGCTTTTATTTATTTATTTTTTATTTTTATTCAGTGTTCCAAAATTCATTGTTTATGCACCACACCCAGTGCTCCATGTAATCCGTGCCCTCCTTAATACACAACACCAGGCTCACCCAACCCCCCCCACCCCCTCCAAAACCCTCAGTTTGTTTCTCAGAGTCCACAGTCTCTCATGGTTTGTCTCCCCCTCCGATTTCCCCCAACTCACTTCTCTCCATCTCCCAATGTTCTCCATCTTACTCCTTCTGCTCCACAAGTAAGTGAAACCATATGATAGCTGACTCTCTCTTCTTGACTTCTTTCACTCAGCATAATCTCTTCCAGTCCCGTCCATGTTGATAGAAAAGCTGGGTATTCATCCTTTCTCATGGAGGCAAAATACTCCATTGTATATATGGACCATATCTTCTTTATCCATGTATCTGTTGAAGGGCATCTTGGTTCTTTCCACAGTTTGGTGACCGTGGCCATTGCTGCTATGAACATTGGGATACAGATGGCCCTTCTTTTCACTACATCAGTATATTTGGGGTAAATAACCAGTAGTGCAATTACAGAGTCATAGGGAAGCTCTATTTTTAATTTTTAAGGAATCTCTACACTGTTTTCCAAAGTGGCTGCACTAACTTGCATTCCCACCAACAGTGTAAGAGGGTTCCCCTTTCTCCACATCCTCTCCAACACTTGTTATTTACTGTCTTGTTAATTTTTGCCATTCTAACTGATGTAAGGTGGTATCTCAAGGTAGTTTTGATTTGAATCTCCCTAATGGCTAATGATGATGAACATTTTTTCATGTGTCTGTTGGCCATTTGTATGTTGTCTTTGGAGAAGCATCTGTTCATGTATTTTGCCCATTTTTTGATGTGATTATCTGCTTTGTGTGTGTTGAGTCTGAGGAGTTCTTTATAGATCTTGGATATCAGCCCTTTGTCTGTAGTATCATTTGTGAATATCTTCTCCCATTCCATGGGTTGCCTCTTTGTTTTGTTGACTGTTTCCTTTGCTGTGCAGAAGCTTTTGATCTTGATGAAGTCCCAAAAGTTCATTTTCCTTGAACCAATGAAACTTTTGTTTCCTTGTCTTTGGAGATGTGTCTTAAAAGAAGTTGCTGTGACCAATGACGAAGACAGTAATTTCTCCTCTAGGATTTTGATAGATTCCTGCCTCACATTGAGGTCTTTTATCCATTTTGAGTTTTTGTGTAAGGTATTAGAGAATGGTCAAGTTTCATTCTTCTATACATAGTGTCCAATTTTCCTAGCACCATTAATTGAAGGGAGTGTCTTTTTTCCACTGAATATTTTTTCCTGCTTTGTTGAAGATTATTTGACCATAGAGTTGAGGGTCCATATCTGGGCTCTCTACTCTGTTCCACTGGTCAATGTGTCTGCTTTTGTGCCAGTACCATGTTGTCTTGGTAATAACAGCTTTGTAATAAAGCTTGAAATCAGGCAACGTGATGCCCCCAGTTTTGTTTTTCTTTTTCAATATTTCCTTAGAAATTTGGGTTCTTTTCTGTTTCCATACAAGTTTTGGGATTGTTTTTCCCAGCTCTTTGAAAAATGCTGGTGGAATTTTAATCAGGATGGCTTTGAAAGTATAGATGCTCTAGGCAGTATGGACATTTTAACAATGTTTATTCTTCTTGTTCATGAACATGGAATGGTCTTCTATCTTTTTTGTGTCTTCTTCAATTTCTTTCATGAGTGTTCTGTAGTTCCTGGAGTACAGATCCTTTACCTCTTTGGTTACGTTTATTCCTGGTATCTTAAGGTTCTTGGTGCTATAGTAAATGGAATCAACTCTCTAATTTCCCTTTCGATACTTTCATTGTTAGTGTATAAGAAAGCAACTGATTTCTATACATTGTTTTTGTGTCCTGCCACATTACTGAATTGCTGTATGAGTTCTAGTAGTTTGGGGGTGGAGTCTTTTGTGTTTTCCATATAAAGTATTATGTCCTCTGCAATGAGAGAGAGTTTGACTTCTTTGCCAATTTGAATACCTTTTATTTCTTTTTGTGGTCTGATTGCTGTTACTAGGACTTCTAGTATTATATTGAACAAGAGTGGTGAGAGTGGGCATCCTTGTCATGTTCCCGATCTTAAAGGGAAAGCTGTCAGCTTTTTCCCATTGAGGATGATATTCCCTGTGGGTTTTTCATAAATAGATTTTATGACGTTAAGGAATATTCCCTCTATCCCTATACTTTAAAGTGTTTTAATCAGAATGGATGCTGTATCTTGTCAAATGCTTTTTCTGCATCAATTGAGAGAACCATGTAGTTCTTCTCTCTTCTCTTATTGATTTGTTCTATCACATTGGTTGATTTGTGAATGTTGAACCACCCTTGCAACACAGGGATAAATCCCACCTGGTCATGGTGGATAATCTTTTTAATATACTGTTGGATCCTATTAGCTAGGATCGTGTTGAGAATCTTAGCATCCATATTCAGCAGGGATACTGGTCTGAAATTCTTTTTGTTGAGGTCCTTATCTGGTTTGGGGATCAGGGTAACGCTGGCTTCATAAAAAGTGTCTGGAAGTTTTCCTTCTGCTTCAATTTTTTGAAACAACTTCAGGAGAATAGGTATTATTTCTTCTTTGAAAGTTTGGTAGAAATCTCCACGGTATCTGTCAAGTCCTAGGCTCTTGTTTTTTGGGAGGTTTTTGATCACTGCTTCAATATTGTTACTAGATATTGGTCTATTCAGGTTGTCAATTTCTTCCTGATTCAGATTTGGAAGTTTATAGTTTTCCAGGAATGCATCCATTTCATCTAGGTTGCTTAACTTATTGGCATATAACTGTTGATAATAATTTCTGATGATTGTTTCTATTTCCTTGGTATTAATTGTGATCTCTCCCTTTTCATTCATAATTTTATTAATTTGGGCCTTCTCTCTCTTCTTTTGGATTAGTTTGGCCAATGGTTTATTGATCTTATTGATTCTTTCAAAAAACCAGCTTCTAGTTTCATTGATGCACTCTACTGTATCTCTAGTTTCAATCTCATTGATCTCTGCTCTACTCTTGATTATTTTCCTTCTTATGTGTGGAGTTGACTTAATTTGTTGTTGATTCTCCAGTTCTTTAAGGTGTAAAGAGAGCTGGTGCATTCTGGATTTTTCAATTTTTTTGAGTGAGGCTTGGATGGCTATGTATATCTCCCTTAGGACCACCTTTGCTGTATCCCATAGGTTTTGGACTGAAGTGTCTTCACTCTCATTGGTTTCCATGAATGGTTTAAGTTCTTCTTTGATTTCCTGGTTGACCCAAACATTCTTAAGCAGGAAGGTTGTTAGCCTCCAAGTGTTTGAATTCCTTCCAAATTTTTTCTTGTGGTTGAGTTCCAGTTTCAAAGCATTTTGGTCTGAGAATATGCAGGGGATAATCTCAATCTTTTGGTATTGGTTGAGCCCTGATTTGTTTCCCAGTATGTGGTCTATTCTTGAGAAGGTTCCATGTGCACTGGAGAAGAATGAGTATTCTGTTGCTTTAGCATGCAATGTTCTGTATACATCTATGAGGTCCATCTAGTCCAATGTGTCATTCAATGCTCTTGTTTCTTTATTGATTTTCTCCTTGGATGATCTGTCTCTTACTGAGAGTGGCATGTTAAGATCCCCTACTATTAATTTATTCATATCAATATGACCCTTTATCTTGATTAACAGTTGTCTTATTTGGTTGGTTGCTCTCATATTGGGGACATAAATATTTACAATTGTTAGTTCATCTTGGTGGATAGTCCATTTAAGAATGATGTAGTGTCCTTCTGTGTCTCTGACTACCGTCTTTAGTTTAAAATCTAATTTATCTCATATGGGAATTGCTACCCCAGCCTTCTTTTGAGGTCCATTGGCATGAAAGATGCTTCTCCTTCCCTTCACTTTCAGTCTGGATGTATCCTTAGGTTCAAAATGGGTCTCTTATAGAAAACATATGGATGGGTCCTGTCATTTTATCCACTTTTCAACCCTGTGTCATTTTATGGGCACATTAAGGCCATTCATGTTGAGAGTGATTATTGAGAGATACGTTTTATTGACATCGTGTTACCTGGGAAGTCTTTGTTTCTATAGATTGTCTCCATAAATTTCTGTTCAATGATATTCTTAGGTTTTTTCCTCTTTTATAGACCCCCCCCCCGCCTTAATATTTCTTGTAGTGCCAGCTTGGTGGTCACATACTCTTTTAAACCTTGCCAGTCTTGGAAGCTCTTTATCTCCCCATCCATTTTGAATGTCAGTCTTGTTGGCTAAAGTATTCTTGGTTGCATGTTCTTCTCATTTAGTGCCCTGAATACATCTTGCTAGCCTTTTATGGCTTGCCAGATTTCTGTGGACAGGTCTGATGTTATTCTGATGGGCTTTCCTCTGTATGTAAGGAATCTCTTACCCCTAGCTGCTTTCAAGAGCTCCTGTCTAAAATTATGATTCATCATTTTCACAATCAGGTGTCTCGAGGTCTTTCTAGATTCTATGATCTTGGGGTGAGACCTTCTGCCTCTAGGACATGAATACTGGTTCCATTCGCCAGATTGGGGAATTTTTCCTTTTTTTTTTTTTTTAAGATTTTATTTATTTATTTATTTGACAGAGATCACAATTAGGCAGAGAGACAGGCAGAGGGAGAGGAAAGGAAGAAGGTTCCCTGTTGAGCAGAGAGCCCAATGCAGGGCTTGATCCCAGGACCCTGAGATCATGACCCAAGCCAAAGGCAGAGGCTTTAACCCACTGAGCTACCGAGGCACCCCAGATTGGGAAAATTTTCATGGAGAATTTGTTTAACTCTATCCTCTAATCTTCTTTCTTTCTCCTGACCCCTCAGGGATTCCAATAATTCTGACGTTGGAACATTTCATGGTGTCATTTATTTCCCTAATATTGTTTTCATGGTTTCTAAGCTGTTTGTTCCAGGCTTCCTCCTGATCCTTTTTCTCTATCAGTTTGTCCTCTAGATCACAACTTCTATCTTTTGCCTCAGTTACCCTAGCTGTAGAGAATTTAGATTAGATTGGAACTCATTGAGAGCATTGTTAACATTATCCCTGGTGACTTTCACTTCTGCCCTAATCAATTCCATTTTGTCATTAAAGCCTTTCTCCAACCTAGCCATTGCCTGAATAATTGTTAGCCTGAATTCCCTTTCCGACATACTGTTTATGTCCATATCCAATAGCTCTGATGGAGTGGGCACAGTCTCTGAATTTTTCCTCTGTTGGGCATTCCTCCTCCTAGTCATTTTGGTGAGAGATGGCTGAGGGGATGTGTAGTTGAATGTATCAACCATGGTGCAGGCAAGGTGCACTCAGGAACGCTTCTGAGGAATCTGGAGTCCCTACCAGCAAGAAAGAAAGAAGAAAAAAAAAAAGAAAAAAAGGAAAAAAAAAAAAGAGAAGACCCAGCCTGAATGGGCCCCAGAGGTAAGATTTATAAAGTATGCAAACAAAAACAAACAAACAAAAAGATTGGCAAAAGTAAATGATGGGAAAACAAAAAAGAACCCAGCCAAAATGAACCCCAAGTATAAGATTTACATACTACCAGAGCAAAAACAAATACACAGGAATACTGACAGAAGAAAAAGATGGGAGGGTGCTCATAAATTCTCAGTGTGGGCAAGGAAGGTTATTTTGATTCTTCCTGGATGTATCTTAATATCTTTGTTAAAGGACTCAACTTTCCTGAGATAAAAGGGGATTAAAACAGGTTTATATATAGGGGTAGCATTGATTGGGGAAAGGGGATTACCTTGAAGCTCATCTCTATATGAATATTAAAAAATAATAAAAAATAGAAAAGCAAAAGATTATTATATTTATACAAGTATATATTTATACAAGTATATATTTATACAAATATATATATATATTTTACAAGATTATTATATTTATATTATAAAAATAATAAAAAATAATAAAAAATAGAAAAGCAAAAGAAAAACACAGATATATGTATCAAAAAACTTCAAGTTAAAAGGTTATTATGGAATTTGTTGTAGTGTACATCACATTGTGATGGTAAATAGGTTAAAATTATAAAAAAATATTAAAAAGTACGAGACTAGTGGGAATGAATTAAAAATAAAGGTTGTATCTGTGAAGTAGTAGTGGTTGTCCTCTGTTTTTGGCTGGCTTTCTGGGGGAGGAGCCTGCTGCGTGGGTTTTCAGGCAGTCTTTCTAGAGTGGAGTTCTCTTGCCCCCTTTCAAGGGGCTGGGGCTCTGAGGAAACTGGTTTTCCAGGCTTTTTTTTTTTTTTTTCTCTCCCCTTGGTGGCTTTTGGGAGTTCTGTGGAAGTTTAGAGGAAAGCAAACTACCCAGACCTCCGTCTCAGACAGAAGCCTCAATCTGTTTCCCTCCGGGTGTTCCAGAGCACATAAATTCCCCCTCTGCCACCAGCAGAACACGTCCCCAGTCACGGTCTCAGGGGTTGCAGGAACTCCCACTTGTACCCAAAACCATGAGAAATACTAGTCCAAAGAGCTGGCTTCCAGCAGCTGCCTCTTCCCCAGCTGTCTGGGCAGGTCCAGAGTGCCAGAGAGGTCCCAACCAGAGATAGCACACTGAGATTTTCGTGCTGGCCTGGGCAGGGAGTGTTCAGAATCTCTCGGTCCTAGAGAGCACCGGCTAGCCCCTGCACGGACCTCTCTCTGGGGTGTGTGTGGAGCGAGACTCAGACCCCAGTGGCGCAACGTGTGTGTAGAGTGCAAAAGGCTGTGGTTCTAGAGAGCGCTGGCCGGTGTCCACACCAGACTCTCATGCACACCGCCACCCAGACACTCTCACATGTGCCGGTGGCTCAGGGACCAAGACCTGGCTTCTTTGCTAAACCTTCTCTGGCTCAGCGCCAGCGGTGGCCATCCTGGGTCTGTGGGCTTGATTAACTCTGTCCCTAAATGCCTGATTCCACCAATTTCCCCTTAAGAACTTTTTTTTTTTTTTTTGAGTGCTTTCAACCAGACTCCAAGTTAGTGCTGGCCCCCAATCACAGGCACTCTCATATTGGGGTATTATATTCCAGTGGGTCACTTCTGGTGGCCCCCTTCCCCTTTTATTTATCTTCCAATATCAGTCCGATGCCCCCCCCCCCACTTTACCTGACCACTGGCATCTTCTGCGCCTGTAGAGACCCAGAAGTGTATAATTCTAATCTCAGGCTGATTTCATGGGTGATCAGAGTTCTTTGGTATATAATTAGCTCACTTTAGGGGACCAGTTGAAATAGCACCCCCTACTTCTCTGTCATTTTGTCATCTTTATTTATTTATTTATTTATTTATTATTTTTGAGGGTTGTAGGAAGTGGGCCACAGGAAGAAGCAATTGGTTTTTTGCAATCTAAATCCTTCAAACATATAAACCATACTTTAACAAAAATCAAGCAGCTATTATTCAGTTGTCCATCATTACTCTTTATATTGTAATATAAAAAATATTTCCTGTCAATAATTTTATAGAGTAAACCTACCTAATGCACCTCCCCACACCTTTCTCCAGGGAAGTATTACAGAGTCATCTGTTATAAGTTTATGGTCCCCCAAGGGAGGCGGTCATAGCATTTCTTCATGAATTCTGGATAGACACAGAAGACTCAATAACCAAGTGGTGGGACAAGTTTGAGGCATGTTTCGTTCTCTCCATGGTGGGTACTGACGGACCATGCCAGCTTCTGGTGTGCAATACAGATATATTGTTGCACATGAACACTGTCACATCAATCTCACAAAAAAAATAGTTGTCTGTGATGAATACCAAGTGTGTCAGTATTATTGGATATTTGTTTGGTGAGGCTTCTCAAGTTTCTTCCTTGTTTCTTGCGAGATGTGCTCAAGGTAGCACTCATGGTAACCTGGTAGTCAGCTCAAGGTGATCCTTCTGGTCCTGGGAAGTTCCAACTGAGAGTTTACCAATTTTTTTGCACAACTAATCACATGATCCTAATAGTCCAACATAAAAAAACTTACATGGCTTTTAAAAAGGCATTAAATTACCATTAAGTAGTTAGCAGGTTCTTTTGTCAAGGTTCTATTATAATTGCTTTCTCTGCCCAGGATCATTTCAATATGTTATGAATAACATGGCATATGGGCAGTCACAGTGCAACTATGGAACCACTATCAAATGCAGGTAGGAGGGCTGAATTCTCTACAAGGTATAAAGATGTCTAAGCGAAAAATTCTGAGAATCTTTCTTTCTACCTGTCTGACAATAACAGAACTACCATCTACTGAATGACTTACAAGTCATAGACACCATGGTATATACTTCTTATGTTTCATTAATTGTTAATTAATTTCACTTAATTGTTATAACAACTGCCCTGGTTGGGAAGAAAATGAGGTTATCTTTATTTTAGGCAGTACATTTAGAAGTATAAAAATAAAGTAGCTACTTTTGTTTCTTTTTCTTGTTCCTTTAAATACTTTTTTTTTTTAAATTTATTTATTTGTCAGAGAGAGAGGGAGAGAGAGCAAGCGAGCACAGGCAGAGTGGCAGGCAGAGGCAGAGGGAGAAGCAGGCTCCCTGCTGAGCAAGGAGCCCGATGTGGGACTCGATCCCAGGACGCTGGGATCATGACCTGAGCCGAAGGCAGCCGCTCAACCAACTGAGCCACCCAGGAGTCCCTAAGTACTTATTTTAATTCCAGCTCGTTAACATGCAGTGTTATATTAGTTTCAGGTGTACAATATAGTGATTCAAAACTTCCATACCTCACCCTGTGCTAATCAAGACAAGTGCCCTCTTTAATGCCCACCACCCTCCTAGTCTCCCCGCTCCAGTAACCATCAGTTCGTTCTTTATAATTAAAGAGTCTCTTTCTTGATTTATCTATTTTTTCCCTCATTTATTTTGTTTTTTAAATTCCACATATGAGTGAAATTATATGGAATTTGCCGTTCTCTGACTGACTTCCAATCCATTCACACACACACACACACACATATATATATATATATAAAATGAGTGGATAAAGAAGATATGATTTTATATATATAAAATATCCATAATTTATCATATATTATCAATATCAATATTGATCAATATCAATATAAGTATTGATCAATATCAATATAGTGTCAATATCAATATAATCAATAATATTATATATATATTATCCATTCATTAGTAGATGGATGTTAGTTGATGTTAGTTGATGATGTTTGCCTTTCTCCGACTGACTTCTAATCTGTTCATATATGTATATATGTATATAGATAGATAGATGGATGAAGATGTGATTTTATATGTATAATAATCACATCTTCTTTATCCATTTATTAGTTGATGGATATTAGGACTGCTTCCTTATCTTGGTTATTTTAAATAATACTGCTCTAAAGTTGGGAGGCATGTATCCTTTTGAATTAGTGTTCTTGTATTTTTTGAATAAATACCCAGTAGTGCAATTGCTGAATCATAAGTTAGCTGTATTTTTAACTTTTTTGCACTTGATCTTAGCCAAAAGGCTGAGAAGCGATCTATTTTTAACTTTTTGAAGACTCTCCATACTGTTTTCCACAGTGGTGCACCAGTTTGCTTTCCCACCAAAAGTACAAGAAGCTTCCTTTTTCTCCACTCCTTACCAATACCTGTTGTTTTTAAGTTGTTGATTTTAATCATTCTGTCTGGTGTGAGGTAATATTTCACTGCAGTTATGATTTGCATTTTCCTGAACATAAGTGATAAACATCTTTTCATGTGTCTGTTGGCCATCTGTAGGTCTTCTTTTGAAAAATGACTATTTATGTCTTCTGCCTATTTTTTAATTGGATTATTTGTGTTTGGGCTGTTAAGTTTGATAAGTTCTTTTTTAATATTTTATTTATTTGTTTGACAGACAGAGATCACTTGTAGGCATGTTTGGGGGGAAGCAGGCTCCCTACTGAGCAGAGAGCCTGATGCAGGGCTTGGTCCCAGATCCCTGAGATCATGACCTGAGTCCAAGGCAGAGGCTTAACTCGCTGAGCCACCCAGGTGCCCCAAGTTTGATAAATTCTTGACATAATTTGGGTAATAAGCTTTTATCAGATATGGTATTTGCAAATATCTTCTCCCATTCTGTAGTTTGCCTTTTAGCTTTTTTGGTTGCTTTCTTCGCTGTGCAGAAACTTTTTTTTTTTGAAGTCACAAGTTATTTTTGTTTTTGTTTCCTTTGCCTTAGGAGACACATCTAGAAAAAAAACTGCTATAACTGATGTCAAATAGGTTACTGCCTGTGTTCTCGTCAGGATTTTTGTGGTTTCAGGTCTCACATTTACACCTTCCATCTATTTTTAATTTATTTTTGTGTATGTATTAAAGTGGTCTGGTTTCTTTCTTTTGCATGTTGCTGTCCAGTTTTCCCAACAACATATGTGGAAGAGACTGTCCCACCTCCCCCACCCCGCCATTGAATATTCTTTACTGCTTTGTCAAAGATTAATTGATCACATAATTGTGGGTTTATTTCTGGGTTTTCTCTTCTGTTCCATTGATCTACTTGTCTGTTTTTGTTTAAGGACCACACTGTTTTGATAACTAAAGCTTTGTAATATAGCTTAAAGTCTGGAATTGTGATGCCCCCAGGTTTACTTTTCTTTTACAAGAATGTTTTGGCTACTCAGGGTCTTTTGTGGGTCCATACAAATTTTAGGATTATTCTAGTTCTGTAAAATGTGGTATTGATATTTTGAAAGGGATTATATTAAATGTGTAGATTGCTTAGGGTATTGTAGACATTTTAACAATATTTATTCTCCTAATCCTTGACCATGCGATGTCTTTCCATTTATTTGTGCTATCTTTAATTTCTTTCATCAGTGTTTTGTAGTTTTCAGAGTATAGGTCTTTCATCTCTTTGGTTTAGTTTATTCCTAGGTACCTCACTGTTTTTGGTGCAAGTATAAATGAGAATTTTTTCTTAATTTTTCTTTCTGCTGCTTCATATTGGTGTATAGAAATGCAACAGGTTTCTGTAGATTGATTTTATATCCTGCAACTTTACTGAATTTGTTATCAGTTCTAGCAGTTTTTTGATGGAGTCTTTTGGGTTTTCCATATAGAGTATCATATCATCTGCAAATAGTGAGTTTTACTTCTTCTTTACTGATCTGGATGCCTTTTATTTATTTTTGTTGTCTGATTGCTGTGGTTAGAACTTCCAGTTCTATGTTGAATAAAAGTGGACATCCCTGTCTTGTTCCTGATGTTAGAGGAAATGTTCTCAGTTCTTCCCCATTGAGGATGATGTTAGCTCTGGGTTTTTCATAGATGCCCTTTATTATGTTGAGGTATGTTTCCTCTAAGGCTACTTTGTTGAGGGTTTTTATCGTGAATGGATGTTATACATTGTCAAATGCTTTTTCCATGTCCATTGAAATGATCATATGGTTTTTATCCTTCTCCTATTGATGTGATGTATCATGTTGATTGCTTTGTGAATATTGAACCACCCTTGCAAACCAGGAATATAGGTTGATCATAGTGAATGATTTTTTTAATGTATTGTTTGATAGGGTTTGATAATATTTTTTTTTAATTTTTTTATTTGTCAGAGAGAGAGGGAGAGAGAGAGAGAGCTCAAGCACAGGCAGATAGAGTGGCAGGCAGAGGCAGAGGGAGAAGCAGGCTCCCTGCTGAGCAAGGAGCCCGATGTGGGACTCGATCCCAGGATGCTGGGATCATGACCTGAGCCGAAGGCAGCTGCTCAACCAACTGAGCCACCCAGGTGTCCCTTGATAATATTTTGTTAAGGATTTTTGCATCTATGTTCATAAGGGATATTGGACTGTATTTCTTTTTTCTGTGGTGTCTATTTATTTATTTATTTATTTATTTGAGAGAAAGAGAGAATAGAGAACATGAAACAGGGAGGACCAGAGGAGGAAGCAGACTCCCTGCTGAGTAAGGAGCCTGATATGGGACTAGATCCTGGGACTCCAGGATCATGACCTGAGCCAAAGGCAGTCCTTAACCAACTGAGCCACTCAGGTGCCCCTTTGTGGTGTCTTAATCTGGTATTGATATGAGGATAATGCTGACCTCACAGAATGAATTTGGAATTTTTCTTCCTTTTCTTTTTTTTTTTTTTTAATAACTCAAGAAAAATAGGTATTAACTCTTTTTTAAAAGTTTGGTAAAATTCAATTGTGAAGCTACTTGGTCCTGGACTTTTGTTTGTTAGTTTTTTTTATTACAGATTGAATTTCATTGGTGATAATCAGTCTACTTAAATTTTCTATTTCTTCCTGTTTCAGTTTTGGTAGTTTATATGTTTCTAGGATTTATCCATTTCTTCTAGATTGTCCAATTTGTTGACATATGATCTATTCTGGAGAATGTCCCATGTGTACTTGAAAATAATGTATATTCTGCTGTTTTAGGGATGTTCTGAATATATTTGTGAAGTACATGTGGTCCAGTTTTTCATTAGAAGCCATTGTTTCCCGGTTGATTTTCTGTTTTGATGCTCTTTCCATTGATGTAAGTGGTTCATTAAAGTCCCCTACTATTACTGTATTATTATTATTTCTTTTAATAACAAATGTTATTAACTGTTGTATATATTTGGGTGCTTTCATGTGGGGTGCATAAATATTTACAACTGTTATATTTCCTTGTTGGATTGTTACCCTTATTATTTAATAGTGTCCTTCTTTGTCTCTTGTTACAATCATTGTTTTAAAGTCTATTTTGTTTGATATAAGTATTGCTACTCCAGCTTTCTTTTGACATCCATTTGTATGATAGATGTTTCTTCATCCCCTCACTTTCCAATCTTCATGTGTCTTTAGGTCTAGAATGAGTCATTTATAAGTGGCATGTAGATAATGTCTTGTTTTTTCTTATCCATCCTGTCACCTTATGTCTTTTGTTTGGAGTGTTTCATCCTTTTACATTTAATGTAATTATTGGTAGATATGTATTTATTGTCCTCTTATTGTTTTATGATTTTTTATATAGATTTTCTTTGATCCTTTCCTGTCTTTCATTCGTGTTTTGCTGATTTTCTTTCGTGATGTATTTGGATCTCTCTCTCTAGTCTGCATATTTTTTAGTGGTTTCTGATATGTGGTTACCATTAGGTTTCTGTACAACTTCTTCTGCAAATATCAGTCTATATTAAGTTGATGGTCATTTAAGTTTGAACCCATTCTTTGCTACTCTCCTCCACTTTAGGTATATGTTATTATGTCTTACATCCTTTTATTTTGTAAATTTATTAACTGATTTTTTTACAGAAATATTCATTTTTACTGCTTGTATGTTTCCTACCTTTATATTGTCACTTCTGGTCTCTCCTTTGCACTCCGTGTCCCCTTTAATATTTCTTGCAGGATTAGTTTGGCAGTCATGAACTTTTTTAGCTTTTGTTTGTCTGGGAAACTCTTTATTTTTCCTTCTATTCTGAATGACAGCCATGCAGATTTTTCCCATTTGGCACTTTTAAATATACCGTGCCAATTTCTTCTGGCCTGCAAAATTTCTGTTGAAAGATCTCCTGTTGCCCTTATGGGTTTCCCTTGTAGTTTACTGTCTTCTTATTTCTTGATGCTTTTAAAATGTTTTCTTTATCATTGTATTTTTCCAGCTTAATTACAATATGTCTTGGTGTGGGTCTGCTTTTGTTGACTTTTTTTTTTAAGATTTTATTTATTTATTTGACAGGCAGAGATTACAAGTAGGCAAGAGAGGCAGGCAGGGAGAGAGAGGAGGAAGCAGGCTCTCCGCAGAGCAGAGAGCCCGATGTGGGGCTCTATCCCAGGACCCTGGGATCATAACCTGAGCCAAAAGCAGAGGCTTTAACCCACTGAGCCACCAAGGTGCCCTGCTTTTGTTGACTTTAGATGGGAGTTCTCTGTGCCTCCTGGATCTAGATGTCTGTTTCCATCCCTAGATTAGGGAAGCTTTCAGTTATTGTTTCTTCAAATAAATTTTTGCCCCATTTTCTCTCTCTTCTTCTTCTTCTTCTGGGAGTCCTATAATATGAATGTTATTATGTTTGCTGGAGTCACTGACTTTCCTAAGTCTATTCTCATTTTGCATAATTATTTTTTTTCTGTGTTTTGTTCTATTTGATTACTTTCCATACTGTCTTATCGGTCACTAATTTGTTTCTCCATTTCTTCCATCCGGCTATTCATTCCATCAAGAGTGTTTCTCATTTCATTTATGGAGCCCTTCATCTCTGTTATTGTTCCTTATCTCTGTGTTAAGAGTTTCACTCATTCACTCATATTTTCCACTCTTTGTCAAGTCCAGTGAGTATCCTTATGATCATTGCTCTAAATTCTCTGTTAGGAATGTTAGTTATAACTATTTCATTTAGATCACTGGCCCTGGGAATGGCCTTGTCCTGTTTTTTCTTTTGTGCCCTCCAGGGCAGTGTTCCTTGTTCACCAGAATCTGGCACTGCAGGAGTGTATCCTACCTGTGTTGCTTATGCCCTGCTGTTGTAAGTCTTTTTTTATTTCAGACAAGTTTTCTGTGCTGACTCTCTGCCTGTTGTGGGGTGTGATTTCTCTCTATGGTGTTGGTAGGATGCAGGTAGGCTACCTGCGAGGGGATGTGCCCTCCAGGAAACTTGGGAGCAAGAGTGGTGGTGTTAGAAAAATTTGTGGTGAGCCACTCTAGTCCTAGCTGGATCCCTAGAGTTCTCTGGTGGCTGGGGGCTCAAGGCTGGGTGCAGCATTACAATAGGTGGGTGAGGCTGTTCTTGGTACACAATACAGCTGGGCAGGAACTGTGAAAACAGCTGCTGGGTGCAGCATGCAGGAACCTTTAATAAAATTTGTCCTCTGCCCAGAGCAGAGGCTAACAAGCTTGAAGTGCCCAATCTCTTAAGAGAACTTATGGGCATTGTACACTGCTATAAGGTTAGGTAGCAAGTGTCTGTGCAGCTCTGCCTCCTGCAGGTGTCCTTGTATTTATGCTGGGGGTTGGGGAGGAAAATGGCATCTGCCGGCTCCTCCATTTTCAGAGGAGCCCCCCAAAATGCTCCAAAATTGGTATGAATTGATCTGTCTCCTGTTTGCCCCAGGTTGTATAAACTGTCATATTTATGTTGTCTTTTCACACAGGCTGCTGTCTCTTTAAGGGCAGGATCAAGATATCACTCACCCTCTTAGCTTGCCCAGTTATGAGTCAGCTGGCTTTTAAAGCTCCAGGTTCCAACTCCCACTGATTATACAAACTCATTGAAGTCAGCCCTTCTGGTTTTTAAAGCCAGATGTATTGAGGATTAGTCTTCCCCATGTGAGCTCCTTGGTGCAAAGGTCTGTTTCTCTGCTCTCTCCACACACACAGCTCCCACCCTCCTGTAGGCAGCCTCCCTCTACCTTTCTGACCTTCTTAACCTTTCAGATGCAGCTTCTCTGTAGTTGTGGAGTTTGTTCTGTCAATTTGCAGATTGCTGCCTGGTTTATTTACTTGGATGTGGATGATATGTAATTGTAAACATAGGACAGGCTGAGCTCAGAGACCTTCCATTCCACTATCTTCCCAAGCTCCACAAGTAGCTACTTCATTTCTTATAACTGATTTGTTACTCTTTATAAAACCTGTATATTAGTAAATAATGAGAATGGTTCAAGAGGAAACTAAATTTATTCCCATTTGGGAAATTAATCTCACTTAAACCCCAACATTTATATCTCTTCCAGGTAAATGCACAGACTTTTGGTTCTTCTCTCTCTTCCTCTGTTCTTCTGGTGGCTTGAGGAGACAAGCTAGGAACATTATATGACCAGAAGGCATTTGGAAAGAAGAGGTTTGGGGACCTGTTCATTTCACATTCATTTAGATTCTTGTTACCCTGTTGATACTCAGAACTTTAATCCAGAGTTTGTCAACCAGACTATTATGTCTCAGCAGAGTCATGGTCATCATTGTGAATGGTAGCCTTCCTTTGGCTTGTTAATGCTGCATATGCCTCAGACTAAAATTGTCTGACCTACAATCTTTAGCTAAAGGAACCCAGTCTCTCCTCAAACACCACTCCCTTATGTCCTCTCTCTCCCCATCTCAGCAACTTTCCATAGGTATTTTCACTAGAGAGCAATGTCAGCTATTTTAAGTACTTATTTTTTTCTTTGGGGCACATATAAACCACCAGAGAGCTTTAAAAATATATAGGAACAGTACATGTTACTCGGACAAGCTAAACTCCTCCTGCATTGCTGGTTTTACTTTGCTGCAGCTGCCCTATTTCAGTGTATGTGTGTGGGTGCTCTGTGAGGTAGTTTATTTTCAGAAATTCTGATATGACATATACTGACCCCATCTTCTGTTTCTACTCTGGACTTTCACCTGTTAGAATTCTATTTATATAAGATAACTCTGTTCATATAAGTTTAGGATATATGTATTCATTGTCTCTACTCCCCTCCATCACCTTCTGCCTTCTGGTGAAACTTTATCACAAGATAGCACCAGACTCAACCCTATCCCTTTGACCCTTTGGGTCTATATGTCAGACTCTTTAATGGCTCCCAGTGAATCATTTCCTTGCGTCCATGACCCTTTGTAAATGACTTTGCTGTTCCTGCCAATAAGAGGACTCCTCTTATTCAATTCATAACTTCTAATATTGTTTTTTAAATAATGAAGACAAAAAGGCTAGAGGTTGACCATTTACTCACAGCAATGTAGCTAAATAGTGGATTGGAGCTTTAGCAGGAAAGACTCCAAGGGGAAGGTGGACAGAGATTTCTTTGAAAAATTAGTAATTTTTGAATGTCTAAGTGTTCCAATTTCTCCTTTTGATTTATAGCATTTTTCCATCCACATATATCCCATATTCTGTTGATGAAATGATTAATTTTCAAACCCTAGAATCTTGATTAAAGCATTAATCACCATGTAGCAAATTAGCTTAAGCCTTAAGATAAAGAAAAAAAGTGTGTTAGTTTGTGTTGTCTATTTTCCAACTGATTGCTGCCTCTGCATGAAGAAAACAACACCTTAGGTGTGAAATATTAGCACAAAATATCACAGCATCTTGGTAAAATGTTATTTTCTACCCAAACACTTCTACCCAAAGTGTTTCAACCAACACTTCTACTATTTAAAAAGCTCTCATTTTCCTCAGTGGTTAATGTTCTTTGTACTTTAGTTTTAGTCTGAAAAAAAATCGGGCTCTCCCTGAAGAACTCTGCTGGGTAACATAAATCTGTACATTGTTAATGCTTGGGATTGTCAGACAGAAATAGCACATCTTTAAGATAGAAATGCCTCCATGCTAGAGATATTATTTGGTTGTGGAAATTTTGCCTTTGAAATGAAAGTTTAGATCTTTGCCTGATTAAAGAAAATTGATATCCCTGAAGCATAGAAAAATATGCTATGGAGTAGAAGTAGAGGCTTTCATTAAATTAAATTTAATATAAACATTGGCAAAACTTATTCACATATTAAAATAAAATAAATTTGATATTTTGAAGTCTCTTGACAATTTATAATTTTATATTTATTGTAAAAATAATTTACTTTAGTCTAAAATAAATTTTTAAAAAAGGGGATCTTCCCAAGAGGCGAATTAAATTTTATTATTTTATAGAATTAAATTGATCTTTTTTACCCCATTCTGTTTATATGCCTATATGTTTTAGCCAGAAAGAAACATGTATTGGTAAAATTTGAGGACAGTTCTTCCCTTCCTAAATGTAATTTTTTTGTAATTATAAGTTATAAATGTTTTATGTCTTTTTTCAGAAGAGTAAAATAAATACTAAAAAAAAAATACGAAGAACCCAGAGTCTGAAATGATGAGCTTTGCTTCAATAAAGAATTCATTATAAAATAATTCTTTGACTTCCAGTTAAAAAAGATTTACAATTGATTTGACATTTTCTTTATAATAAGATTGATTCTTTGAACTTACTAAACACTTTTTGTTTGAAGAAACTCATTGTTGTTTTTTTTTTTAAAGTACTAAATGAAGACTTCAAGTACCTTAAGTGGGAGGATAAATTAATTGCTCTATTTCATAGGTTTGGAACAGACTGAGTGAAATAACTCTACAGGTTTATGAGGGCAATGTACTTCATACATCTACTGCCTTAATCTTCCTTTTAACTGGTCTCTGCACAGTGTCCAAAATGGCACTTTGACATAATCTCTCTCTTTTATAAAGATTTTATTTATTTGCCAGAGAGGGAGAGAGCACACACACAAACAGGGAGGAGCAGGGAGAGAGAGAAGCAGCTCCCCGCAGAACAAGGAGCTGGATGTAGGACTCAATTCCAGGACCCTGGGATCATGATCTGAGCCAAAGGCAGATGCTTAACCCACTGAATCACCCAGGTGTCCTGCCATAATCTCTTAACATGCTTGTGCAGGATGAGGCAGAGTTAGAACATAATGTTGGTATAGTGAGTGGAGAGTAAGGTAGAATTATAAAGGGGGGCATTTAAGTGGAAAACTGAATTAACTGTTGGTCTGACACCTGAGGAAGGAGAACAGCAGTCCAAATTGGGGTTTAAAGACCTGGGTCAGACCAGCTCTGTTTTTCTATGCAATTTTTAATTGGCCAGAGGGACGGATATTAGGTATCTTCAGACAGCCACAGCAGTGATTTGTGGTGCCGCTGAGCAGCAGGATTACACAGAGTGCCTAGACCTAAAGGGGACAGCCCTCAGGAAGATGTGTCTGGTGTGAGCAATTCAGATGTCAGATATCTGAGATCTCAGCAAGGATTTAGTCCTAGCAAGAAACGTAGTTCCAGAAAAAAACTGAGAAAGAAAACTCCAATTACTGCACTTAAAACTATCTAATCAATTCTTAAGTCCTACATTTGCAAGAACAGGGATTTACTTTCCGTCTTCATCAGGATGGATTTAGGTAGCAAGTGAAGTTTGGCATTATTGCCATACAGGTAGGGCTGGAAAGGAAGAGTAGTATCACTTGTGGCTTCTGAGGATGAAAACTGAGGTATTTAAGAAGAATTTGCTTCCCTTAAGTTTATTCTCCCAAAGCATAACATTCTTAAAAGGAGAGACACATTGGCACTCAAATTGTGGCTCTTTTTTATTGCTTCCCTGAAGATAGAAACTCACTATGGTTCTGAAAAGGGACTTATGCTAAAATATAACTTTTCTAACTTTTTTTTTCTCTAATGCTAAGACTGAGTTGGATTATTTGACAGATAATCCTGGGAAATTTTTGTAATTAAATTTTACCTGCATTATATATAGGTTACATCTATATAACTTGAGAAGTAATTAACTGTTGTGAATTAACACACTAACTAGCTTATAATTTTAGGAAAGATTTAATTTCCTTTTATTAATTGTCCCCAGATGCCATTGGCCCCTAAACATTTTTGGTAATATTGACTCATAAACAACTGTACAGGAATGCTCTTTACTTACCAAAAAAGCATTTTTGAATTTTTTAAAAATTATCTGATATTTTGAATTGGCAAGTTGAAGATTCAGATCATTATCTTTTCCTAAGACTATATTTTTGAAATTGATTCTTTTTAAACAAGACATCAATATGTCATTTAAAGAAAGATCTATCTTTATTATAAAGTTGAAATCATATTGAGTACAATTTCAAATACTTATATTTTCTCAGATAATGTACAAACAGTGGATTCTTATTTTTCCTAGATTCCATATTTTCAATTTTTTAAAAAGATTTTATTTATTCACTTGACAGAGAGAGACATACTGAGAGAGGGAACACAAGCAGGGAGAGTGGGAGAGGGAGAAGCAGACTTCCCACGGAGCTGGGAGCCCAATGCCGGCTCAATCCCAGAACCCTGGGATTATGACCTGAGCCAAAGGTAGAAGCTTAATGACTGGGCCACCCAGGCACTCCTTCATATTTGCAAATTACATGCAAGTTAAGCTCTTTCTTTAACCATAAGGTTGATACTGGCAGTGTTTCCATGGTCATTCATGGACATGCTTAGAACAGTGAAAAATTTGAGTCACTCAATGCCCATCTTCCCAGCTGTGGCTAAAAACAATGATGTTCTGCCTTTCGGTTTTAGTTCTAATACTGTAAACAACTGGCCTTTCTGCCATCTAGTTTGTGTTATACATTTTTTTTCTTTTGCATTTTTGTGCTTTCTCTTCATGATTTTGCTACTTCAAATGGCCCCCAGGTGTAGTACTAAAGTGCTGTCTAGAATTCTTAAGCACAGGAATGCTGTGATGTGCCTAAGAGAGAATATATGGGTCTGAGATAAGCTTTGTTTGGGCATGAGTTATAGTACTACTCACTGTAAGTCCAATGTTAGTGAAAAAACAATATATCATAAATAAATACTCTTTAAACAGAAACACACGTAAAACAAGGATATGTCTTATAAAAGTGTTGTTACCAGAGGCTCACAAGAAACAAACTCTGCATTTCGCCAATTCAGTGTTCATGGTGACTTGGCGGATATTCTCTGACTGCTTTCCTCTGAGAGGGTATATATCAAAATTCCAGCTATTCCCAAATTGTTTTTTTTAATCCAGCAAAATATCATAAAATAGTACATACATGGCTTGCCACAGTCAAGTTATTATATAGCACATCATGTTTTAAAATTATTTTAATTAACATATGATGTATTATTTGTTTCAGAGGTACAGGTCTGTGGTTCATCAGTCTTCACACAGTTCACAGCACTCACTATAGCACATACCCTCCACAATGTCCATCACCAAGCCATCCCATCCCTCACACTCTCCTCCCCCCAGCAACCCTCAGTTTGTTTCCTGAGATTAAGGGTCTCTTATGGTTTGTCTCCCTCTCTGGTATCATCTTGTTTCATTTGCCTGTCCCTTCTCCTATGATCCTTTTTTTTTTTTTTAATTTTATTGACTGTTCCTTTGCTGTGCAAAAGCTTTTTATCCTGGTGAAGTCCCAGGAGTTCATTTTTGCCCTTGTTTCCCTTGCCTTTGGTGATGTTTCTAGGAAGAAGTTATTGTGGCTGAAGTCAAAGAGGTTGCTGTCTGTGTTCTCCTCAAGGATTTTGATGGATTCCTGTCTCACATTGAGGCTTTCATCCATTTTGAGTCTATTTTTGTGTGTGATGTAAGGAAATGGTCCAGTTTCCTTCTTTTGCATGTGTCCAGTTTTCCCAACGCCATTTGTTGAAGAGACTGTCTTTTTTTCCATTGGACATTCTTTCCTGCTTTGTCGAAGATTAGTTGACCATGGAGTTGAGAATCCATTTCTGGGCTCTCTGTTTTGTTCCATTGATCTGTGTGTCTGTTTTTGTGTCAGTACCATACTATCTTGATGATTACATCTTTGTAATAGAGCTTGAAGTCTGGAATTGTGGTGCCACCACCCTTGGTTTCCTTTTTCAACATTCCTCTGGCTATTTGGTATCTTTTTTTGTTCTATATAAATTTTAGGATTATTTGTTCCATTTCTTTGAAAAAAAGTTGATGGTATCTTGATAGTGATTGCTATCTAACTCCACGATTCCCTATGTGCCTGGACATTAAGTGACGTGGCTCTTAGAGAGTCACCTGTCATCTTTGCCTGAAATTTGCTGCTGCCATATGCACCTTTTGTATTGCACCACACACAAAAAAAAGATAATTAAAACCTACAGGCCCAATGAACTACCTCATAAGAACACAATGATTTATAATTCTCTTCTGAATTAAGATTAATGAAGTAGGTCTATTTGTTTGGATATGTCTGTTTTTGAGGTAGAGACTGAATTGATTTTGAAGAGGTTTATCAGTTGCCTCTGGACAGCTCCCCAATAATGAAACCAGAGTTTAACTTTTTGGGAATGGTTTATAGGTTGTCACCACCTACAGGGACTGTTTGAATTTTTCTGAGCAAAACACATTTATAATAGGGAAATGTTGTCAATATTCTTTAGTTCCTATTAACTGCTACTAGAAACCATTAGAAATACAAAAATCTCTTGAAGCTGAGATCATTCTACTAAAGTACTGGAAATGATGATGGTAATTTCAAGTTTAATGGGGGCATTAGCTTTTATGGAAGTGTCTCCTAGGAATTTATTTATATATAAGGATCATCTTATTTAAGCCTCATAGCAATCTGATGAAGTAGATGTTGTCATTAACTTTTTCAGTTCAAGAAACTGAGTCTTATAGAGGTTCAGAAGCACGTCTAATGTCATGGAGCTAAGCAGTTTGGGTGAGAATGCAGATAGTCTGACTCTGGAGCTAGCATTATTCAAAACACTCTTATACTCTACTGCTTCATTTATACAGGTCCTTCCCAAATATATTGAGCCCCAGATATCTCACACAATTATTAAAAATATAAGGACCTGTTAACATTAACCTGAATAATATCATCTTGACATGTGGACAGTTCTAAAGCACATTTTACAGAAATAAATGCTTCCAAGGGAGGTCCATGCCTTCCTCACCAATACTTTATTTTCCCTTAACAACCAGCACCAAGTGATTAACTGAAGTCAAAGTCTTTCCTTGAAGCTTGTCCTCAA
The DNA here is from genome assembly GCA_004024625.1 of Mellivora capensis. Lineage (NCBI taxonomy): Eukaryota > Metazoa > Chordata > Mammalia > Carnivora > Mustelidae > Mellivora > Mellivora capensis. Next base: position 24,318 of record PISX010008111.1, on the reverse strand, counting down.
TCTCTGTGCTGGCTCAGTTTCAAAGTTACCCAGGGCTGTTTATCTCTAACAGATGGCTATCTTCCCTCTGACTCAGCTGCACTGGGCTTGTTCACCCTATTTAGGCTATTTGAAGCCAATGAAAAAGATAACTGTATTTTTCTTTTCAGGCATCAAGAGACCCTGGGTACGTTCTCCAGCTTCCTAGAGAGAGAGAGAGAGGGAGAGAAAGAAGAAATTGCTATTGAGGACATCTAGTTACAGAGGACATTAAACACCTGTGGGTTTTTTCCACCAATCTGAAAAACAGCTCATTTCACATGCATTTATCTCCAGTACCCCAATAGATATTTCAAAATGAAGAAAGGATATAGAATATTTGTTTTTATCTCTGTCTGCCTGTAGCTATACTTTCAATTTGTAAATGGCCTCAGTTTCCAGACTTATTTTCTTAAAAGATTCATACTACCTATACAGGCCAATAAATTGTAGACAAAATGAAATAGAAAACTAATTTTAATATGGTACTCCTGAAAAAACTCTGGATATGTTATGGACTGGAACAAATTTTAGAACTGATAAGTATAGTTACGGATGTTATAATTTCCCCTGAACTTTCAGGAAAATACCTTTCTATGAGTGGATAGAATGACAATGAGAGAATTAGTATATAATAATATATATTATTAATATATATATTAATTATATATAATATATAATTAATATATATTATATATTATATATATAATATATATTATATATATAATATATAGCAGCATGTGTTAATCCTTAACATAATAATATGTTATTATTATATATATATAATATTTATATATATATAATAATAATAGCAGCATGTGTTAAATCCTTCTGTGTCAGGTACAGTGTTGTGACTTTGTAGATCATCTTAGGTACAGCCTTTCGTCAGGGCTGGATTAAGACCATGTGCAGCCTCAGCCTCCTACAGTGTTTGAGAAACCCCTTTTGGAACAAAAATACAAAAATATGTATAGAAGTAAATATCTATTTGGGATGAGATAAAAACACAATAAATTAGTAATTTTTAAAAGCTCACAAATACACAAACATCACAAAATCTACAAAAATGTTTTTGATGGAAGACTGATATTCTTTTCATGTGAAATGATGTTGCACTATCTTTTATCTGTAGAAAAAATGAGAATGCCTAGTATAAGATTTTAAGTTGGACTTATCACTTTGACATAATAATGTGTTTATGGACTCACAGCTTTCTGAAGAAGGGGGGTGGCTGTGCTGTTAAAGACTGACATAGCAAATGCACTGATCACCTCTTTGTGGAACAAAGGGATAATTAAACTACAGAGAAGGGCTAAGTTGAAAGGTAATACAGTTCATCTGGAGGATTAACTACCTCCTCAAATGTTGCTAAGAAGTGTTCCCTATGCCTCCCTCTTGTCCATGGAATATGGAATGCACAGGAATCCTAATGGAGCTTCCTTCAGGCTCAGCCCACTCCCTCCTGAACAAATCAGTCTTTTGTGGTTAAGCCAGACCCTGACCCGGATGTGCTATGTTACTCCATATTTTATTATGTGACAGGTGAAAATAAGTAATGAGTACAAGTTTCTGTTCTTTACAAGGTAATATGGCAAACACATTGCTGCGGAATATTCTATTCTCATGACACCCACTCCAGTCTAACCACCCAAATAATTTTTGTTGGCATCAGCTCAATGGTCTTTTCAAATTACTATATATATATATATATATATATATATATATATATATATATTTTTTTTTATTGAATGCTTACAGAATCCATTCCAGCAATGTATAAAATGAAAGAAAATAAAAAGAAAATGCATTTTGTAAGATAAAGGGTTTCTCTTTTTCCTTTTAAATAAAATGAGCGGGGAAGAGGCAGAGAAATTTTATGATTCAGTAATGGCCAAGATATGGTACTCTCTAGCTCACAAATCAAAGAGCCACAAGCTGCAAAAGCTTCAATTTGAACAGAACAGCTCAGGGCCAGGCAAAATGTCATCCTTTTTATAGGTTCAACAAAATTCTTCTGTTTTTCATCTTGCAACTCAGGCATTAGATCAGCTCTTCAAGTCCCTGGGATGTCTGGAATACTGACTTGTGTGCACTTTCTAAAACATAGGGTCAAGTGCGAATAAATGCTACAGAAAAAGAGGAAATAGCACTAGAGAGAGACCCAAAATGCCTGAGTAAAAATTTGACTGAAAGAATATCATGCAGAGTTATTTGGTGTCACATAAATGCCCCCTAGGGCTTATCAACATGTGCACTCACACTAATGAGAGTGGCCAGCTTAGAAGACAGTGGGGTCTGCAGACAGCATCATGTTACAGTCTGTTCTTAGTCACATTTAAAATTTGGTACTGAAGGATAAAACTGTCACTGAAAGGCTTAATATTGAGAATAAAATGTTTCAAAGAAAGAGCAGACTTTGAACTCAACCCAAACTTCTTATCCACTTATGTTTTCTGACTTCCATGATGACACCTGCAAGTCTGGTATCCCATAAGTATGCATTGAAAGAGCCTCCTTTTCTTAGTCATTGGATTTAAAGATTATAATATTTCTCTGTTCCAATTAAGTTTTTCCACTATGAAGCTTTATTTTTACATTTAAAAATAGAAGTGAGCAGGAATAGGTAATACTGTGAAAAGGAATGGCCTAATGTTTGATCATTAGGTATCCATGAACCAGATACACTTTAATTCACAATTACTTATATATTCATTTAACAAGTAGTGGTTGAATACCCATGTCCTACTTTATATTTATTACTATACTGGTACATAACCAAATTAATACTTCAAGATCCACATTTCATACATACATTGGAATGGTTTAAGTTTAAAAATTTGAAATCAGATTCCTATGCCTATGTGGACATTAATAGATTAAATCTAGTAAATAATAAAAACTAAGGTATTACATGTATGCAATTATTTCATAAATATCAATCAACTACCTTTTATTCATCCTACAGTGTGATACGTACTCTAATAAATGAAATTATGTCAGACACATATGTTTTCCCTTAAAGATAATCAATTCAAGAAAGTATAATAATGTCATAAACAGTAATCACTATGACCATGGACTCAAATTATTGCTCTTGCATAGTGAATTAGTGAATTGTATATGGAAAAGTCTCTCTTCTGTCTCTCTGATAAGGAACACATTGGGTAAGAGATGATATTTATGCTGAGCACTGGATAGATAAGCTTTAGAGAGGTAGAAATGGGGAGAGAACATTCTGTTCATCATGAGCAGAGAGAGTGAGAAAAACTCAGAGTAGGCGCGGGGACAGTGAGAAGACCAGGTGACTTCAAATGGGTTAGTGTCAAAAGCTAGTAGGGGATGAAACTGGAAAAGTAGATTATCAAGGGATCAAGAACACTGAGTGCCAGGTTAAGGTATCTGGAATTTATTCTATGAACACTGAAGGCTAATCAAGGGAATTATATAAACAAAGTAAGATTTTAGAAAACTATTTGGTTATTATAATATTCCAGCCATGGGGTGTTCAGCATGCAACCTAACTGACGGTGAAAGTGAAGACTGTAGGGGATCAAGCAAGAACTTTGAGAATTTTCTAGAAGACTTCTAGTGGATTTGCTTCTGGTGTCAAATCCAAAAAAATCATCACAAATACTGACGGCAAGCTTACCATATATGTTTTCTTCTAAGTTTTTTTGTTCAAGTCTTTAATCCATTTTGAGTTGATTTTTGTCTATGGTGCAAGATAGTAGTCTCATTTAATTATTTTCCCCCCAAGATTTATTTATCTATTTGAGGGGTGGAAGGGCAGAGGGAGAGGGACATAGAAACCCAGACTCTGTGCTGAGGGTAAGCCCAACATGGGGCTCAATCTCATGACCCTAAGATCATGACCTGAGCCTAAAGCAAAAGTCAGTTGCTTAACTAACTGCACCACCCAGGTGCCCCTTATTTTATTTTTTTGCATGTGGCTATTCAGTTTTCCCAGCACCATTTATTGAAGAGAATGTCCTTTCCTCATTGTATATTGTCGGCTCCTTTTTCATAGATTAATTGACCGTATATCTATGGATTTATTTCTGGGCTCTCTTTTTTGTCTCATTGATTTATGTGTATGTTTTAATGCCAGTATCTTACTACTTTGGTTACTACAGTTTTGTAATATGATTTGAAGTCAGGAAGTGTGATGCCTCCAGCTTTTTGCTTTTTTCTCAAGATTGTTTTGTCTCTTGGGGTCCTTTTTGGTTCCACACAAATTTTAGGATAGTTTGTTCTATTTCTCTGAAAAATGCAACTGTAATTTAGATAGTGGCATTGTTGAATCTGTGGAATACTTTGGATATTATGGGCATTTTAACAATATTATTTCTTCCAATCCATGAGCACAGAGTATCTTTCCATTTATTTGTATCTTGTTTCATTTCTTTTGTCAGTGTTTTATAGTGTTCAGTAGGTCTTTTACCTATTTGGTTAAACTTATTTTATTTTTTGATATAATTGTAAATATGATTGTTTTCTTATTTTCCCTCTGATAGTTCCTTATTAGTGTTTAGAAACACAATTGACTTTTGTATATTGATTTTTTTATCCTGTAACTTTATTGAATTTAATTAGTTTTAACAGTTTTTTGGTGGATTTAGTGTTTTCTATGTATGATATCGTATCATTTACAAATAGAGACAGTTTTACTTCTTTTCTGTTTTGGGTGCCTTTTATTTCTTTTCTTTCCTTTTTCCAACTAATAGCTCTGAGTAGGACTTCTATTGTTATTTTGAATAAAAGTGGTGAGAGAGTAGGCATCCTTATTTTGTTCCTAATTTAAGAACGAAAGATTTAAGCTATTCATCACTGAGTATGATGCTCATTGTGGGCCTGTCATATATACCTTTTATTATTTTGAGGTTAAGTTCCCTCTGTACCCACTTTCTTGAGAGTTTTTATCATGAATAAATGTTGAATGAGAGTTTTTATTATGAACGAAATTCAACATTTTTTTCTGACATGTTTTTCTGCATTTATTGCAATGGTCATATGATTTTTATCCTTCATGTTGTTAATGTGGTATATCACACTGATTGGTTTGTGGATGTGAAACCCTTGCATCCCTGGAATAAATCCAATCTCACTGTGGTGTGTGACCATTTTAATATATTATTGAATCTGGATTACTTATATTTTCTTGAGGATATTTTCATCTATGCTCACAAGGAATATTGGCCTATAATTTTTTTTCTCTTGTAGTTCCTTGTCTGCTTTTAGTAGCAGGGTGGTGCTGGCCTCATAAAATAAGTTTGGAATTATCCCCACCTCTTCAATTTTTTTTTTGGAAGAGTTTAAGAAGGATTGGTATTAATTCTTTAAATGTTTGGTAGACTTCATTATTGAATCCATCTGGTCCTGGACTTTTGTTGGGAGGTAAAATTTATTAAGTGAGTGCTGTCAGGGGAAACCTGCAGGGAAGTGGAGGGAGCATAAAAGGAAAGAAGAAAAATTTGATCCTGTGGGGAGACATAGGCGTAGATTATGCCTGAAACTTTATTCCACCTTGAAGCAGAGGTACCCTCACACTATTAGTCCTCGGTTATAGGCCAGTCTGGGCATGGAGTCTGGTTTAGTATAATCCACACCTTCTAGGGGTGGGAAGGAAGCTCTAGCCTTTCAAGAATACCTTGCTGGAGAAGGCTGAAGGTGTGGTTCACCAAACCAGTAAAAGAGATCCTAAGGGATGTGAGCAGGACACAACATCATCTGCCTCATGAAAAACAAACAAACAAAACAAAACAAAACAAAAAACCTAGAAATAGACAAGTTCAGAATTAATTTACTCATATGCAAAACAAGTTTCTTTTCTCATAATTACATGCCCAGCTTCAGAAGTAGTAAATAGTTTCTTACCTTGGTGCTAAATCCACTTGATTGTCAAAGGTGTCCTGAAGCTTGTGTTAAGGTATCTATTGAGGCCTTATCTATCAAACAGCACATGTCCAACATCAGGCATTGATCCCAGCCCCATACCCCCAAATCTCTCATCATTTTCTCATTTTATTTAATGTCATTGCCAACCATTATGTTGCTTAGGTTAGAACCTAAAAATCATGATTGATTTTTCACTTTTACTCAAATCCTACATTCTATCAAGAAATCCTATTTGCTTTACTTTCAAACATGTCTTGATTCTAAGTCCCTTTTCACTACCTCTTCTGTTACCATCTTTGTCAAAAACATCACTCTCATCTGGATTATCGAATAACCTTCTAACTAGTCTTCCTGTTTCTGCCCCCTGCCTGCTACAGTCTATTCTCAAATAGTAGCCAGAGTGATTTTAAAATGGAGTTATTGGGTCATGTGACTCCTCTTTAGAAATTCTTCTCACTCACTCAAGTAAAATTCAAAGTCTTACCAAGATCCACCAGCCTTTAAGTGACAGAGGCTTTATACTCCCGTCTTTTAGGTAATACCTCTTTTCTTCCCATCACTCAACCCACTCCAGCTACACTGCCACTCTTGCTATGCTTCCAGCACATGAAACATATGCCAAACTCAGGCCCTTTGCATTTTTGACCCTTCTTCCCAGAAAACACACACACACACACACACTCACACACACACTCTCTCTCTCTCTCTCTCTTTCTTCCCAGCTATGTGTTACTTGCTTCCTTTAGGTTTCTGATCAAATATCATCTCTCAGTGACATAAAATACAATTGTGCTTCCAAGCACTCATTATAATCTTAAAATGCTTTAGGTTTCTCAATAGTAGTTGACTATCACCATTTGATGTATTACATAGTAATTTATTTTCTGTCTTACCATTATCCAAAGTCCTGGATTTTATTTTGCAGATGCACACAACCTAGGAAGGTTTTATCACCTACTAAATGCTCAATAAATATTTTGTGATCGAAGTAATGAATGATACAAATAACACACGTTTTGTGGGAAGATTGTAGTATATAATTAGTAATTCTTGCCACAGCATCTTGAGGAGCAAAAAGGCCAAGGCTTTAATTTTGTTTGCATTCCTGTAAAATTGTACATTTGGAATAGGAGTACCTGACAAAATTTAGATACAAAATTCACTGTAGAAATGTATATATATAACAATGCATATTTATGCACAAATAAATGACAACTGAAGGATTCATAAATGTTGGCAATTAGAGACACATTGAGATATAGCCAAGTAAAATGGAAAAATTAAAATGGAATATAGTATAGGCTAGAATATAGTAATGCTCTAAATGTAAACACATTGTTTTACCATATATATTCATGAAGATGTTTTTTACTATCGATAAGAAAGGACAAAAGAATAAATAGAAAGATCGGAGATATAGGAGGAGATTGGCTGAAGAATTTTGCAAGTAGAGCAATCTGGCAAGCTGTTTTTTTACACCTAGAAATAATGAAAATTCCTCAGGGTTTACTTGTACTTTAATTTTTGGATTATGATCAAATACATCTATAGCCAGATATAGATTAATTTTCTACACTTGAAAGATCATATATAATTCTGTTTCTCTGTCAGCATCCAAGACAGCTTCTTCATCATTTTTATTGACTTTCAAATGGTGTCTAACTTAAAAAATTATTTTTCAGTCTATATATGCCAATTCAACTCTCAAAAGGAAGGTAAAATGCATATTTTAACAAAATAAAGATATTTTTAAAAGTCTCGCATTGAATATTAAAAAAAATAGTTTGTCCGTGTCATTATAAAAACTGAAATTTTATAAATTAGTCTGTTACAAAAATGTTTGGAAGCCAAATATTCATGGTGAAATGCCTTCGTCATTTGAATTGAAATCACCTTATTTCATATAATCTTAGAATATTTTTATTTAATAAAAATAAAAGTGATGATAGTCATTCAGATCAGAAAGAAAACATGAGTATACCATGCATTGTGTTAGATTCTAGAAAACACTAGATATGAATAAAACATGGTGTTTTCCCCCACCACAGTGTTGATGCCCTAGTGAAGGAAACAGATTAAAAGTCTGTCTTAATAAAATATGTCAAGAAATAAATGGGAACGTTCTCATTGTACTATTCAGTCTAAGGCTATTTAGGGGTGTGGGGCAGGGATAGATGATGTCTGAACTGGAATTTGAAGAATGTTAAAGTAGCCAGAAGAGAGGTAGGAAGGCATCATAAACAGAGGACCAAGATGTACAAAGACATTGACCCATTGAAAGTAAGGGATGTGAAAAATTATAAGAATTCAGCATAACTTGGTGGGTGTGGCAAATTAAAGATGGTCACAAAGTCTTTTACTGTTCTCTTTTTGAGAAATGGAGTCAATGTCTCTCTTTGTCAATTCTGTAGTCTTTGTCTCTGTGAAAACTCATATCATACATGGAAGTGACTCGGTGCTTATTTATGAACCAGGTCTTACAGGACTGCCACCTCCACTTCCCCCAAATTGGAATATTTGTGGCAGAGCAAACTAGTCACCATGTAAAGAGCATGATTATCTTAATGGAAAACTTCATGGAGATGCCTGAGACTATGCAGAGAGGATGAGGGACTCAGCTGAATCTAGCCATCCAGACATCTCCAACAAGGTCCCAAGTACAAGAATAAAATCCTCCTGGGCCCTCTGGACCAGACGAGTTGGACACCATCAAGTGACCATTGTCAATGCTGGAATCACCTAGCTGACTTCTTACACAACACTCGATCCCATACAATCATACAATCATGAGATATAATATAATGAATGTTGTTTAAAGCCATTGAGTGTTTGCTTGGTTTGTTTAAAGATATCGAAAACCAGTTCAGTGGAATATGAAGCAGAAGAACAATGCAAGTACAAAATGATACAAGGCCCGAGATTCTGGCTTAAGGATTTTGGATACTTCATCTTACGTTTCCAAGTCTAAAATAGTAAAATTGCCCCACGTTGCTCATACACACAGAAGGTTCCCCAGTTTATCATTTGTCAAACAAAGCCATTTGAAAAATCACTACCATATTCTGTCAACATAATGTCAGTAAAGGTAAATTTAACTGCAAGAAACTTGGACAGACAGAATTGTAAAGTACTGACAATAGTCATGTTTATAACGTTTATTATGTGTCAGACAGTTCTTTAGGTGTTTTGCATACATTAATTCACTTTACCTTTATAATAATCCAATAAGGTAAGTAGTGATAATCATTCAATTTTATAAATGAAGAAACTGAGTCATAGAGAAGTTACAAAACTTGGCGAGACAACATAGCTAACAAGTAACAAGAACAGGGATTCAAACCAAGACAGTCTGGAACTGCTAGGTATGTGACCGGTCACTTTCTCGTTTCTTGTAGGAAACAGCTATATTTTCAGCAAAGTTTTTCTGACATTTCACTCTAGTTCAGGCTACCATATTAAACTAGTGAGGCTATGGTCTCCTTTATGGTTCTTAAATCATGTGTGTAAATAGAGGGTGTGATAGGGAGGATCTGTCTTCTTCAATTGACTGTGAAGTCTTGAGGGAGAGGCAGAGGTACTTTCCTTTTTGCTTATCACTGTTTTCCTTATGCTTATCCAATTAACCATCACATAGGCACTTAACAAATACTTGAAAAATGACTGGATGAATGCACTAATGATGGAATGATTCCTTAAATTGAATAAGCTGACATGTAGGAAGAACTGTACTATCCCTATTATTAGCATGTTGTAGTGGATATGTGAAAACTTGAAACTGCTGCCTATTCCCAAGACAGGTTGAAAAAAAATGGGAAGCACAGGTGAATTCTTTACAGGGACCATGGATCAGACCAGAAATGAAGAAAGGGAAGAATTGAGGAAAGGCTGGGCAACAAGAGCAAGCTGACAGGGGCATATTAAAAAAAAAAAAAAATGTTCCAGTTAGTAACTGTGGGAAGAAGAAGGAATGACACCCTGCTAACATCTTAAAAGTCTAGTGATAAATGAGTAGCAAAGTGAAAATGGCAGTTCAGTGTATAAGAAAGAGTTCACCAGAGAAATCAGGAATCAGACATTTAAAGGCAACAAGTATAAGATACTCCGAGGAATCAAGGTAGGTCCCCAGTGAGGAACTGATGTTTAAGATGAGACACAAAGGATGACTCTGAGATAACTAGATGAGTGGTGGAGAGTTGAGTGTCCCAGTGGAGGGACCAGCATTGCCAAATCTGCAATACACGGAAAAGAATGGCTTGCTCAAGACAGTGAGATGGTGGATATATAGGTTAAGAGTGTAGAAAGTTGGGCTGGAGAGATAAAGAGAGGTCAGAATGCTGCTGACAGTATAGTAGATGTTAGGATGTTGCTTTTTTCTTAAAAGTTGTGTGAGACAATTGATGGGTTTTAAAGAATGGAGTGACATGATCTGGTTTGCTTATTTGCTGTGTGACTGCACATTTGAGAACAGATATGATTTTACTGAGTATAGGTTATCAATTGGTGACTTTGCTTGGCAACAGAGATGCAAAGAATCAAAAGATAACATCCTGATCTGACCAGGGTATCAAGACCTGTACCAAAAAAAAAAAAAAAATTAAAATGCTTGTATGACCTTTTAGTGTGTGCTAAAGGATAGTGTGTGATAAAGGACATGGGAACATGAAATAGGGACAGCAGATTAAGGCTGGAAAGACAGCTGGAAATGAGAGACAGAAAAAGCAAATGGAGATACTAGAGGGAATGGGAAAAGCCTTACAGTTGGAGCAAAATTGAATTTGGAAGTCCAGAATGAGAAATGTATAGAATCTTAAATCAGTCTGCGCTCCTTGTTATGCAAAGAGAAGGCAGCTGTTCCTTGATCTTCGATTCTATGTCTAAGATCCCTGGGATCAAAACACTTAAACGGGAGCTTTAGGGTGTGGAGGGACAGCATTTTTTTTTTTTAATGGACTCATTGCTCTTATAACTTGATGAATGTTTCTTCTGTTTGCAAGAGATAGAGATTTGCTACTGTATGATTAAGTGTTCTGCCTCTGGCTCCTTGGCATTGTGCCCTAAGCTCAGGTCTTCACAATTTTTAAAAATGATATCTATTTATTTATTTATTTATTTATTTATTTGAGAAAGAGAGAGAGCACAGAGGGAGAGAGAGAAGCAGACTTTCTGCTGAGCAGAGAGCCCGACGAGGGGCTCAATTCCAGGACTCTGTGACCATGATGCCAGACAGAGGCAGATGCTTAACTGACTAAGCTAACCAGGCTCCCCTGGTCTTCACATGTTTTAAGAATAAAATTGAGGTCAGAAGAACTTGATCTTGTCCTGACTTTTCCGTAAGATGAATAACTAAGTATTCTTGTTGCCCAGACTTTTACTAATTAGTAACTAAGTGATCTTGGGTAAACTCTTCAATCTCTCTGTGCCTCACTTTATTACTTTATATGATGAGGAAGGTGAAATAGATGAGCTCTAATGTGTCTCCCATTTCTGACAACATTTCCACATTTCAACTGTTCAGTCTGGGCCAAGAGAGGTTAAACCTTTTTGTGTATCATTATTCTTTAATGATGACTGTTATCATAATTGCCTTCTTTCGTGAAGTCCCAGTTTCATAGCAGCCTTTGTATTTATTCCTTCACTTCATTTTCTTTTTTTTTTAAAGATTTTTATTTATTATTTGTCAGAGAGAGAGAGAGAGCATGAGAGAGTGAGGACAGGCAGACAAAGTGGCAGGCAGAGGCAGAGGGAGAAGCAGGCTCCCTGCCGAGCAAGGAGCCCGACGCAGGACCAGATCCCAAGATGCTGGGATCATGACCCAAGCCGAAGGCAGCCGCCCAACCAACTGAGCCACCCAGGCGTCCCCCTTCACTTCATTTTCATTCTCTCACTCATTTAATCCCAACAATATTAGTTATTTTATGGTCAAGGAAATTGAGGTTAGATGATGTTAAGTCCCTACTCAAGGTCATACAACTAGTAAATGACAGAACCAAGCTTTTAACCTGGTTTTCTATGATTCTACAGCTATTAATATTTGTAGGTGCTACAATGACATTGACTTAAACTTTTTTAAAATATTGCAATGTAACTGAAATTAAAATAGATTTTTAGCAGAGCAGCCAGTGTGGTATGAATCTACTATTACTCTGATTCAGAAGAAAATCTTACTCAACTTCACACATAGTATGAATAATGGCATCAAAAATGTTCAACATAAATCTCCCCCAGACCTAAGGCCTGGATTAGTATGGTAATGTGTAAGCTGTTGCAATATTTTACAGCTAGGAATAAATGGCAAACATAAAAATGTGTATTTAAATGTGGATGGATGTGCCTATAGAGGCACTGAAGGCGCTACTAATATTATCCACACTTCTTTATCCATGGAGGATGGACGCACTTTGGAGTGAGCGGTGAGGTGCGATTGTCCTGTTGCTGAGCCTAAAGCAATCTGGCTCTGAGGCCAGATGAAATAGAATCAGAGAGTGCTGTAAAAAGCCTAGAAGAGCTGAGATCCCCGGAGAATGGCAGTGGCATTGCAGTTATCAGGTATCTGATGGCCCCAAACCTTGATAAACCAGCACAGGTGAAATCCAAAGTCAAAGCCAGCTTAGCGGAAACATCAGAAGAGTAGCATTCAAATGCTTTCATGTTTAACCCTCAGTTAAGAGTAGAAAAAATGTCAACAGAGCACTCTGGGGTGGGGGAGAAGCTGTGTAAGCAATCTATCACAGTGGGCTCTGGCTGGTCTGAAAGTCTCAGCTTCTCTAAAGAGATGGGCAAGTGTGGGTTTGACAGAAGAGAGATGTATTAGATTCTGTTTGGCTTGTCCCTACCCCCTAAATTTGGGTGTAGGGGGTTGGCAAACAAGAATTAAACAAAAACAAGTGAAACGAATGGTCCCAATAGGAATCAAGAATCTTTTGAAATTGAGAGCTTGTTTGGAGGTTCTAGCAGGGGAGCACAGCTACTCATATACCCTTGACCGAAGAACGGTCCTCTCCTCTATCGGGGAAGGTCGTCCTATTTTTTTTTAATTTAAATTTAAACTTTATCTGGTTGGCATATGGAATCTTTGGTAATCTTGATTAAGCCTATTTCTTGCTTCTTTGAACAATGTATTAAATGTATAAAATGACATATGCAGGATTTCAAAGGTCACCAGTTATATGCCTTACAGTCATCAAAACATTTTAAGAAGTTTATGACCTAGTAAAGAACATGATTTTTTAATCTCACAATAATTAATAAGATTCTGGATGTGATTATAATATTTACTATAATTTCAGTCATGTTGAAAGTAAATGATATTTGATGTCTGTGCAAACTGCAGTGTGATATGAAAATACATGTGATTCCTAACAATGCCAAGTCTTAGGTGCTGCTAATACTCATCTAATTTGCTGCCTATATTTGTAAAAAAAAAAAAAATTCTAAATTTCACTTAGCTTTTTTTAAAGTGTCAATTTTTCCCATTTGAGTCCTTGGAGCTTTTGACGTCTAAAGCCCATGAACCCTACATTAAGAACTTCTATACCATTTGCAGATTACAAAACAGATAACTGAGTTACCTTTGGGTAAATAATATCAGATACTGTCATGACTTTTTTGTTGTACCAACTACCTTTGATAGATAGATTTCCTTATAAGATTAGAGGTTATGGTTCTGAAAATACCTTTTTTGCTTTTTGTTCTCAAGTAACAAATTGTAGTATCTAATTTCACAAGTGAGAGTTTTAGTTGGATCCTGAAACTTACCTAGGTGGTGGGGCACCCTAATTGTGAGCTGTGGATTTTATGAAAGGATGAATTGTCACTTAACATGAACATACTACTGTTAAGTCCAATATTCTTTTTCCAACAAGATGCACTCCATGCATTGTGACCTTCCTTCCCTCCCATGCTTTTCATACAGTGATTCTCTAGAGCTCCCATCTCTCCATCCCATTTACATTTTACAATGGTAATTTCTGTGTATCCTTTAACACCTGCTTTGGTCTCCTGGTCCTCCCATCCCTAGTCTCCAGGATGGGTTAGATGCACTTTTCATATCAGTTTCCATAATATCTTGTGTTTGTTCCTGCCATTGTACTGACTACTTTACCTTGTTATTGTTGAGTTATGTGTTTGTTTCCAGTTTTAGACCCTGAGCTGCTTCCAAGTTAGTGTTAAAACTATGTTTTTAGGCCCAAATCTCACCACAGTGCTTAGCACAAGGTTTCTCAACGAATGTTTATGAAATAAATAAGCAAAATTATGCTAAGGTTGAGGGATGTAAGAATGTATGAAACACAGCACAATAGCTCAAGAAGCTTAAACTTACAGTTGAGACTGTGTGTTTGTGTGTGTACAGTCACATGCAAGAGGAAGAATATTAAGAACAACTGGTATAAGATCCACATACCAAATGTTAAATAAGTAAAATAATAAAACAAATGAAATCTCTATTTTAACAAAGGTTCGGAGAAGAAAAATACTAATCAAATTGGGGTTTTACCCTACAGCATCCTGTAGGGTAGGAATGTAAAGAGCTAGTAATGTGAATGGAATGGAAATGGAGCCATTATAGTTTTTCTTTTTTTTTTTAAGATTTTATTTAAAATCTTTTGATTTTAAAAGATTTGATCTTTTAGATTTGACAGAGAGAAAGACAGTGAGAGAGGGAACACAGCAGGGGGAGTGGGAGTGGGAGAAGCAGGCTTCCTGCTGAGCAGGGAGCCCTACGTAGGGTTCCATCCAGGACCCTAGAACCATGGTCTGAGTCCAAGGCAGATGACCAGTGGCTGAGCCACCCAGGTGCCCCTAGACCTCTAGTTATTTTAACTGTTTCTTTTATTACATGATTTCTAGAGCCCTTTGTTTTTTTAGTTATTTTCCTCTAATTTTCAACCCAGGCTTAGCAATTTGTACAATAAATTATCTCTGCCAATAACAAATGAAAATGTTTGTAAGTAAAAAAAAAAGAGGGGGCACCTGGGTGGCTCAGTTGGTTAAGCGACTGCCTTCAGCTCACGTCATGATCCTGGAGTCCTGGGATCGAGTCCCGCTCCGGCTTCCTGCTCAGTGGGGAATCTGCTTCTCCCTCTGACTTTCCCCCATCTCATGCTATCTCTCTAATTCTCTCTTTCAAATAAATAAATAAAATCTTTTAAAAAAATGTTTGTAAGTAAGAAATTTGTTAATTTGCATCAGATTATAAAGCTATCCTCTAGGTCAATTAGTAGTAATTTATAACTTTAAATATACCAAAAATTCAAGGAAAGAATGTATTTGTACCTCTAATTTTTAGAAAATCTAAGTATAAATAAATGCCACAGTATTTTTTTTATTGTTTTATTTTCCTGACTTGCAAAGGGTATCGAGTATAATTGAAATTAGATACCATTTTCTTTATAGGAAACCACATTACGAAGGTTTGGCATACATCTCTTGTAAATTGGTTCAAACAAGAAATTTACCATTTAAATCCACCTATCAATTTGTCATGCAAATAAATAAAGGCTTATTGCATATAAACACTAAATACTACTAAAATAATGAAACATACTGCTACTCCATTGATCAGTTTTGTGGATAAAATTATGGTGCAAGCATGGGAAGGTATCATTTGAATGGACTGAAACAAACCTAAGACTACTTAGACCAACGTTGAAATTCAATATGTTCAATTTTTTGTAGCCAGCAGCCCAACAACTTGATCTTTTGTCACTATGCGCACCAAAAAGATCATATATCTCTTGTGCACTTATGTCAAGAAAAGCACCACAACCTACTTATCATACTTTCAAAACACTTAAGAAAACAAGTCAAATTCCCCCAAAGTAATTCAGCCTTTGGTAAGAGTTTTATTATTGCAATCAATTGCAATGTTGTCAAAACTGACAAATTGAAGTTCCTGATTACCTGACTCATAACTGGATCTCCTAAAGCAAGGAGGATGTAATGTGCTCCTGGCTCTTGATGATTTTCATATACAGCTTGAGAATCAGTTACACAAGGGTTAAGCAGGTGAACTGTAACATAAAAAGACCATCAAAAGTGTAGGCTTATTTTAAATTTTAATCTAACACAGGATAGAGGAACTATTTTAAGATAAAACATCACATTGAAAATACAATAAAACCAATCCAAAAGGAAACATTCAATACCTATTTAATACAGGGCAATTAAAATATCACTCTTTGCTGTGTTCCTGTTTCATATGCTTAGTGCTATGGTAGTGATTTGATAAAGTCACTGATGATTATATTATTGCAAAATGTCACATGACCATGGGAGACTTCATGTAAACATGCCAAGGTAACTTTTCCAGTATATTCTGGACTTTATGTGTTTCAGACCTGTGTATGACTTCAGATCTTATTCTGTTTTAATTTGGAGGTGTGAGTAGCAAAATATTTTTTTCTCTCTTTTTCTGGAATGATATAATATCTTGCATACTTTGCTTACCACAACACTTCTTAGAATGATGTGGTATTATGTATATATTCTTCTTTGGTTTTGAAAAACATCAAAACAGAGCTAATGTCTTATTTATCACTGTATTCTCACACCAGGCTAACATAGGACAGTGGGAAGTCCTCAGTGAAGTTGAATCAATGAATGGAAATGAAAATAAATGAATGAAAATATGGAGTGTGTAATACAGTGTGTGGTAAATGACATCAATGATTTCAATTTGTCCACCTTCCTTACACTCTTTCCCAGAAGTGTATCAGTAAATGTATAACAATTAGCTCTCAGAAACAGACAAAAAACCCTCTGGTTTTAGCATTTGTGACCTGGGTGTTGTAAACACTCCTATCATGGACAATTTTAAGCTACCAATATGACATCACTGAATTCAGAGCAGAGAAGAGATCATTCTTCATGAGTCAACACAAACTGGCTCCAGCACACAACTACCTTTTTTTCTGTAATATGTATTTTTTTAATTGAAATTATCCGGTACTTATTTTTTCTTTTCTTTCTTTCTTTCTTTCTTTCTTTCTTTCTTTCTTTCTTTCTTTCTTTCTCTCTCTCTCTCTCTCTTTCTTTCTTTCTTTCTTTCTTTCTTTCTTTCTTTTATCATGTTCAGTTAGTCAACATATAGTAAGTACATCATTAGTTTTTGATGTAGTGTTCAACAATTCATTAGTTGCGTGTAACACCCAGTGCTTATCACAAACACGTGCCCTCCTCAATATTCATCACCTAGTAAGCCCACTCCCCACTCCCCTCCCTTCTGCAACCCTCAGTTTGTTTCCTGAAGTCCGGATCTCTCATGGTCTGTCTCCCTCTCTCATTTCTTCCCATTCAATATTTCCTCCTTTCCTCTGTGGTCCTACCAGCTATTCTTTATGTTCTACATATGAATGAACCCATATGATAATTTCCTTTCTTTGCTAGACTTATTCACTTAGCGTATCCCCTCCAGTTCCATCCATGTCAATGAAAATGGTAGGTATTCATCCTTTTTTTTTAAGATTTTATTTATTTATTTGACAGAGAGAGATCACAAGTAGGCAGAGAGAGAGAGAGAGAGGAGGAAGCAGGCTCCCCGCCAAGCAGAGAGCCCAATGTGGGACTCAATCCCAGGACCCTGGGATCATGACCTGAGCCAAAGGCAGAGGCTTAACCCACTGAGCCACCCAGGCACCCTGGTATTCATCCTTTCTGATGGCTAAATAATATTCCATTATAATATGTCTTTTTATTTTCTCCCATCATAAGCAGAGATTATTTCCTTACTACATTGGGTTGGGTTTGTTCATATGACTTGCTTTAGAAAATGAAATGATAGTGGACAAACAAATGGTTGAAATGTGCTTGGGCATTTATGTTTGGTCATAACCTCTGCAGGACTATCACTCTCAGTGCATGCTGAATATTCCCACTTAACTCCCTAGAGAGCTATTATCTCCAACTGAAGATATA
This sequence comes from Mellivora capensis, assembly GCA_004024625.1. Classification (NCBI taxonomy): domain Eukaryota; kingdom Metazoa; phylum Chordata; class Mammalia; order Carnivora; family Mustelidae; genus Mellivora; species Mellivora capensis. Next base: position 6,492 of record PISX010008111.1, on the reverse strand, counting down.
TTTTTGTTAAAGAATTTAATTATTTATTTGAGAGAGAGAGAGAGCACAAGCAGACAGAGCAGCAGGCAGAGGGAGAGGGAGAAGCGGGCTCCCCACTGAGAAGGGAGCCCGATGTGGGGCTCGATCCCAGGAGCCCAGGATGATGACCTAAGATGAAGGCAGATGCTTATTCATGACCCATCCAAGTGCCCCATCCAGCTGAAGACATCTCAAATTGAATTTATCCTCTTATTAAAAGTAGCTTCTGCTTTCATTTCTCTCATTGGCTCCATCACTCCTCAATCAAGAAAAAATCTAAATCTTGAAATAACATTTTATTGCTTTTCCTGAGTCTTCACTTCCATTACAATTTAGCCATATAGCACTCTTGACTTTATCTAATATTGATGTCATTCACTAATATTTACGATTCTTCCTAAGGAAGGTAGGATTCTACCTCCCTAGCCTTTTGAAACTAGATCTGGCTTCATGACTTGTTTTGACCCATGTAGCATGAGCATAAAAATGGTGTGCTACTTGTATGTAATACAAACATCCAACTAAGCATCCGATTTAGGTGATGCTTAGGACTGAGGCAACAAGCATGGATAGAGATCTACACGTTATAAATTGTGAAACAGAAAAAAAAAGTAGATCCAGGTAAGAACCAAGATCTTTGATGGCATTAGCAATTCCTCATACATAGTTTAGATACCTTATTCCTGGATCTTTTGTTGAATAAGACAAAACTACCCTTACTTATTTAAGGCCTTAGTGAGATTTTCTTTTTTGAACACACTGCTAGCAAGTACATGCATTAGACCTCACGTTCTGAAATCTGTCCTGGGTATGATTTCTATCTTTTCATCACATCTTAGTCTTTTGAGATCCAAAAATAGGAAAAAAGCCTATTCCACTGTGTACTAAATGTTAGCGTCCCATTTGAGCCTAAACAACCATTTGCATATTTTTTTCCTTTAATTTCCTGCTACATTGCAGTAGAATTAGAACAGTTTTGTTCTTTTTTTTTTTTTTTTTTTCCTAAAAGAGATCAGAGTGAGAAAAGATCATAGTGAGAAATATTGTTTTAGGGGACAGATGGAAATATATTCTGAATGCACTTCCTATTTCAGATTTATAGACTAACTCTCCTCCTGTTAAAAACTAAATCTTCAAGGATTCTCCAATTCCCCCTATCCTCAATCCCACCTTGAGTATAGCTTACCTTTCATCTGTCAAACAGAATGTAAGGTTATACTTTGCTAATGAAGAGCAAGTTGGTTGGAATTATACTCATTTATTCCTTCAAGACAGCAAAACAAAAAATAAAGGCAAGCTTTGCCCTATTTAGGTAACAATGAAATCAGAGTCGAAATAATTACTCATAGAATGAAGAAATCACCTGTAAGGGAATTTGTCAAAGTAGTGTAACTTTGAGTCAGAGAAAATATTCAACTAACACAAATTACAGATGACAAGTTCTTAAGAGACATATAGAGTGATTTGTTTTAGTTGCAGGAAGTCTCTTCATCCATTGTGTCCTAATGTCTTGTGAATGTGGCTGATAAGGTTATCAGAAGTGCAAGACTGACTGTTGATTTTCTCTTAGGTCTGCATTACCATTTGACTATGTATTTTATTTTAGGACTCTGAAGGGAAATAAAATATAGCCATCATTAAAAACCTCTTTCTACACAATAAACACATGTTGAAGGGTTATCATCAGCTATGGGTATGTAATTGGATAGATGTTCAAGAGGCTTCTGCCGCCCCCTCAAGGTTATGAACAAATGATACATATCTAACATGGATATGGATGTTTGCGGAGAGACAGTCTTCTCTAAAACGTTTGAAATGTCAAGAAATACTAATATAAGGCATAACATTTTTTTTCTAATTCTGTTCAGTGGTTCAATAGTAGTAAGAAGGGCTTGAGTAAAACAAAGGTCCAACACCACACTATTTTCGAAGTCCCGAGGATGGAAACAGGATATAACTTCTATAGCTTGAGTCATCACAGTATAATGATTTGTCTCAAATAGTTTGAGGTTAATCTCAAAACAATCCATCCCCTTCTCTCAAAGACATTGCTGCTTTTTAGTCTCTCTACTCTCTGTTTAACTTAGGACAGAGAATCACATTTAGAGCCTGTGCTTTTATTTGTTCTGCGTTGTCCATAGGGTGAAGGCAGTAGAGGTCTGGCAGATGGAAAACTCATGAATGTTGGCTGGTTTTGGAGACAATTCACAAGTTAAGTTTCCCAAAGGGTGGGGTGGGGGGAGGAGTGGATGTTTATAGAAAGATTTTAAGAGGAATGACGTATTCCCAAACTTCTGGAGGTGATGCCAGCACCTGGCAGATTGAACTGATAGATTAAAGAAAGACAATTATAACACTCCACAGGGATGATAATGAAGGCAAGAACAAGGTTACTAATATTCTCATGAACGTGGGCTCACCTGACATGTAATGTCTAAATAGGGGTATTGAAAACAACAGATGTTAAATTTTAAAAAGTCATGTTAATGACATTCAAGGGAAATAAGTCAATTGTTTTTATTATAAAAATGTTTATCTTTAACCAAATAACATATATTTAAAGTGGATGAGAATTTATTTAAAATATCCTGACTATAATCCAAACTAAGCACAAATTCTTTATAGTTACACTAACAATAACTATAGTTTCTTCTCTTCTTAATTATTGATTTCTTACGTTTCTTCTGGGGAGAAAATTAAAGAGGAACTAGAGGCTAGAACTGGGGAAAAGATATAAAGGAAAGTGAAGTGTTCCACAAAATTGAGTAGATTGTTTTGAAAATCACCTTGGGGCAAGATAAAGGAGCTGAGATGAAAGTACACCTAGTTCTTGAAACTGCCTTCAGTATGTGCTGGGGTTGGGACGCAGGGTGATTCAAAAGACAGCTGCTATGTGTGGATCAATATTCTGATGGCAGAGTGGCAAGAGCTAAAGATTCAGGGTACCTTGTCTCAGACTCTTGGTTCTATCACTTACTACCCATATGCCATTGGCAATTTTCTTAACCTCTTGAAACCTCAGTTTTCTCATGTGTCAACATAAGGGCATTGAACATTTTTATTTATTAAAACTGGTGAAGGAACTAAAGGTGGTACTGGATTTAATACACTTAGCATGGTTTCTAGCAAAAGTTTATGTGACATGTTATTTTGGTGGTGTGCTTGTGGTGACACAGTCACAATGGACAAGAGTAAGCCTTTATTTAACTATTGAGGTATCATTTGTTTTCTTCCTGAGGCAATAAAGTAGTGTGAATTTCTCTTACACTTTAAATGCAAATTGTTCTATTGCTAGACTAGCACTAGCAACTAAAAATCTTTTTAAGCCCAGGTGACACCCATTACCTGGTTCTTCTATTCTTTGGAACAATACAATACATTTTGTTTCTTTTCCACTTATTGCTATTTCTAGTTTTGTTTTTTGTTTGTTTGTTTTTTGTTGTTGTTGTTTTTTAAGATTTTATTTATTTATCTGACAGACAGAGATCACAAGCAGGCAGAGAGGCAGGCAGAGAGAGAGGGAGGAAGCAGGCTCCCCGCTGAGCAGAGAGCCCGATGCGGGGCTCGATCCCAGGACCCCGGGACCATGACCTGAGCTGAAGGCAGAGGCCTAACCCACTGAGCCACCCAGGCGCCCCACTATTTCTAGTTTTGAAGACTAACCTTTCTCCCCTCAGTTTTCTAAATTCATCCAAATTGAGCAAATTTCTTTACCCATCTTTCTAGATTTATACTACCCAGTATGGTAGGCACTAGCTACATGTGCCTACGTTGAACACTTGAAATGCAGCTAGTTCCTTTTGAGATGTCCTACAATATTAACAAAAATACTGGATTTCAGACTTAGAATGAAAACCAAATTATAAAACTCTCATTAATTCCTTACATACTGATTATATTTGAGAAATATTTTAGATATATAGGGTTAAATAAAATATATTATTAGAAAATTTCATCTGCTTCATTTTTTTTAATGTGGCTGCTAGAAAATTTATAATGACATATATGTCTCATATTTGTTTCTTGCTTGTATTTCTATTGGGCAGTGTTGATCTACATAGAATCACTTGTAGACTTGAAGTGATTAGAAGAGTTTACCAGAAGAAGAAATTTTAAAAATGTGGATAAAAAAAGACTTCAATTTTAAGACAAGTACCAAACATTTGTTATACTTTTGTTGTAATTTCCCACAAATCACAGTCTCAAACTCATACATTTTTCAACATATATGTCCATGAACTAATACAAAACACATTAAACCAGCATTGTGTGGTCCTAAATGAACCCTATGTGTACAGCTACTCACCCATCTTCCTCATGGAGCAGTGATATTCCTATCAGTCACTTGTCACAGACACTTAGAAGCTAGAAACTTACAGAATTTATCCTTACCCTTAAAAGCCCCTTTTGAAGATCAGTTGACATTTTCTTCAACAGAAAACCTATTTTGCTAGGTCTTGGATTTTAGGCAAATTATAGTAACAGGAAAAATGACTCCCTTTTCATTATTCTCTGAAGACGAAGTGGATATTTCAAAGAAGAAAATATCTCAGAGCCTGGAAAGATTTAAACTAATCTTGTTAGTTTTCTTTTAGATAGAACTCTACTATATAGCTGAAAAGTATTTCACAGAAATTAAAGGAAGGAAGGTCACTATATAGCACTGTTAAATGCATTTAGTTTAATTTAGTTTGGTTCTGATTTTTATAAGGCTATAAACTGCACATGACCAATGTTTGGTAAATTATGTTTCCAGTGCAGTTCCCTAAAGTGCAACAGAGTCTTAGTTCGGCATTTATATCTACTTGATTTTATTGTGGGGCTCTAACATTTCTTCCAGCCTGAACCTCTTAAATAAATATATTGTTTGTGTTCCTGAAATTGCCAATAAGCAAGCTTTTAAAGTTATTTGGAGTATTTTATTCTGAATATCTGAAATAAATTTGTTGGAGGAACTTTCAATGAACATTTATTAGTCACCAATGTATATGTGTTAATCCAAGAATTTAAGAAATTTTTAATTTTACATGAAAAATTCTCCAGTCAAGACAGCATAAGTGAAGCATTCTTGAAGAAATTTTTAATTGTAATAAAAATTGTCAATCTTAAATGGAACATTTATCTATCAGTTAAGGTAATATAAATCAAGTGTTCTCAGCTTTGGCGTAAGTGACATTTTCAGCCAGAGAATTCTTCATTATGTTCTGTGCATTGTAAGATGTTCAGCAATAGCCCAAGGCCCCTGCCTACTAACATATTAGTAACATTCCTGTCCCCAGTTCCAACAGCCCCAAATATCTCCAGATTAGGTCACATGTCCTCTGGGCAGCAAGTTCATCTCCAGTTGAGAACTACTGGCTTAGGTTTTGCTATGGTTGGAAATATAAAAAAGTGAATCTCACAGAATGAACACAGCAAAATTACATTCATTCATTCTGTATTAATATTATTATTGTTATGTCATGTTAGCCATCATACACTATATGATTAGTTTTTGATGTAGTGTTCCATGATTCATTGTTGGTGCATAACACCCAGTGCTCCGGCAATCCATGCCTTCCTTAATATATATGTTCTATGTAGGAAATCTTGGCTCATGATATTCACTCAGACATCAGTGCTGCCTGTACCTGTTTCCACACACACACACACAAAACAAAACTGTGACTAGAAAATTGGAAAATTACTTGCTAGCCCTTACTCCCATCTCTGCCAGTAACTGACCTTCTGCTCACGTTTCCTTAATCAAAACAAAATATTCGGGGGGAAAAAAAAAACATCTGGGAATGCCTAATGGCAAAGAGACAGGCAAGTTCAGTCCTCCCATGAACCATGAAGCGAGTGACATAGGAAAATTGTAAATAGCCCTAAAGACCACTGCAAGAAGTTTAGGAAAGAGGATGAAGAAGAAATGAAATCTGAAGAGAGCATGGAATAAAAAGGTTTCTTTGAAAAAGACAATTACAAGGCAGGAAGAGTCACTGTAGGAAGAGGAAAGAGTATGAGTAGTGTTTGATGAAGAATGACCATTTTATGGACAATAGCTTAATAGCATTTTCTTTATAAAAAAGTGCTGTGGGTACAAAGGTCAGCACTTCAAAGTTGTGGTTCCAAATGTATTTGAATATCTTTTTTTAATGTATAAAACTTTTGTATGTATCTCAAATTAATTACAATATAAGTTAAATTTTTGAATGTTTACTGTGACAGTTAAGAGTCATGGACTTTCCATCAGTTATCTGATTTAAATCTTTTTTTTTTTTCACTACTATTACATTTTATTTTATTTTTTTTTAATTTTTATTTTTTATAAACAAATTTTTATCCCCAGGGGTACATGTCTGTGAATCGCCAGGTTTACACACTTCACAGCACTAACCATAGCACATACCCTCCCCAATGTCCATTACCCCACCCACCTTTCCCGACCCCCTCCCCCCAGCAACCCTCAGTTTGTTTTGTGAGATTAAGAGT